>JACEVL010001106.1:245000-320746 GCA_020284085.1 Aporrectodea caliginosa
ACAAAAGCTGCTATATAAATTATCGGCGCTGAAAGAAGCCACAGTTGACCTTTAACTGCCTTCTTGAGTTCCACTTCGTTCGTGTATTTTGCGAGAGGAAAGATGACCCGTTCATCAGTTGCGAAGGTGAGGACTCCGACGTGGGTCCGGTTGAAACGGGTGTCGAAGGAGTCGATGGTCTTTTGAACGAACTCCAACTGTTGGGTGAAGTGAGGTCCATAGATGCTGCCAGACTCATCCAACACGAACACGATGTCCGCCGGATTGTTACAAACTGAGCAAAAAGAGTTACGAGTTAAGTTATGGAACAACATTTTATTCAGTTGAATAAATGATAATTAATAATATAATTATAATATAATTTTAACAATTAGTATTATTATAATATAATGATAATATAATGATAATAATAAATAAAATAAATAAAATGAATAAATGATGACTGACTGACTGAGTGAAATAAAAAAAATAATAAGCTCATTAACCAGATTTATTAAATTGTAGCTAATCAATTAGTTAAATGGGTTCTTACATAAAACTTGTTGCTCGTTGAGAAAGTTATTTCTTTAATTTGAAGCACGGACCAGAATAGAGACTTTAAGATATTCCAAAGCGACGCTATATGTAAATGATACATTAAGACTATAAGTGTGGCTGATTGGTATTTTGCCGAATCCGGATATTACCCGAATAGTTGGCCTGCTTTATTGCCGAATCCGAATTCAATCCGATTAATCGGCAGTATTTATTTTTATTTACTTCTAGGTACTGTTTGGTACCATCACTTGACCAACGTCACTTAACCTCTAATGCATTCATAAACACAACTATAAATATACATAATTATATATAATTATTGAGTCTCCCACACTCAATGGTCCAACTTTGAAAACGTTTTTAAAGTCGAGATGTGGGTGGGTGTTGGAGGATGTAGTCGTGATTTAACTGGTTACAATTAAGCGCTTATAGCTTTTTAAATGAAGGAAAAGTTGTTAACTTTGCGGCACTTCAACGATTTCCATCACAAGTTCCTAGAGCGTTTTCATCTGTCAACAGCTGAAGCCAAAATTGATCGCAATTACTTAGCTTCCCACGTTCAATTATCCAACTTTTAAAAAAACGTTTTGAAGATTAAAGCCGAGATGTGGGTCGGCTAGAAGGATGTAGTCGTGATATAATTGGTAACAATTAAGTGATTGTCGATTTTTAGATGAAGGGAAAATTGTAAACTTTCGAGATCAAGCATTCGGTGGCTTCACAGAAAATCAACAGAAGGGGAACGTTTTTCTCTCTCGCGAGGCATTATGAAGTCGTTCACGCGGAACTCTAGGTCGGCTAATTTATGTTTACGAAGTATCTGCTAATTACTTTGGCGCCAGTGGTAGCTATAGGTTGACGGGTGAAGCGTTTCCACGCTTTGAAATTAAAAAGTCGCTCCATTTCTTTTTAATTTCAAAGCGTGGAACCGCTTCACCCGTCAACCTATAGCTACCACTGGCGCCAAAGTAATTAGCAGATACTTCGTATGGGTTGACCTTTCATCGAAAATGACTTTGAAGTCTAAACTATCCCTGTAAATGATAATGCGGGCTTTGATGGTTTATCGTTTCAGCAGAAAACACTTTAATGGCCTAAGTGATAATGGTGCAGAGTTTAATGGTAAGCCATTCTTTGATCATGCAATGAAAAAGAGACATTATAGAGTTCCTGAACATCCACTCACCCTTCTCGCCAGAGACGATTCCTGCAAAACAATAAAAACACAATCACTATTCTCTTCAGAAGACCAACCACCTGTTTTAAATCTGGCATTGTCGATTAGGATGCCTCGAGCAGTTTAGATACACAAGTCCTGAGACTCAGATCATATTAGAATAGATTAGAACAGATTAGATTAGAACAGATTAGATTAGAATAGAATATATTAGATTAGATTAGATTAAAATAGATTAGATTAAAATAGATTAGATTAAAATAGATTAGAGTAGATTTTAAACTCTACTCTCAATGCGCCCTGCACCCGAAGACTGTTAGATAGTTAGACTATAATTATTCTCAAGATGGATCGCGTGGGCAGTTGCTGGTCAGAGTCCTTCGCTGCCCAGATCAGTTCGTCTGTCAATACTTTGATGTCATTCAAGTCTTAACTTATGACGTTCAAATTTTGACAGGACTTCTCTCCAGTGGATTATGAGCTTTATTATGATCTCAGTCGAAACCATTACAGTAGACTAGACAAGATTAGATTAAACTAGATTTGACTTGAATAAGCTCAGCGCTCGTGAATAAGCTGGTGCCCTGCGCTTGGCTTTCGAGTGGCGCTTTAGAAGTTTGCAGTTTACGATTACGATTACGATTGAATTTGATTGGAGTTGCTTACCAATCGTCAGTAAGGAAACCTGCAAAAAATAACAGCAAAGACCTTCCTTATAATCGAGTATACAAGAGCAGGTGCTTGCTAAAAGGTGGGATTGGCGTCCATGCCAGAAAGGTGCCTGCATCATGCAGATGGCAGCAGAGGTGCTTATGGAACCAATGGGGTACCAAATCACAGTGCAGTTCATGCTACCATGGTTTCTGATCCAGATGATCACCCCGCTCCTGCTGTGGTCCCAGATGACCATTTCCCTTAATGACCGCAGTTACCTTAACCCTTTACTTGTAAGGGTAATTCGAAATTGAAAATTGCGTTGCGCCAGTTGAAGAGAAGCTCTTCACACCAATCCTAAGACAGACAGACAGGCAGGCAGGCTGGCAGGCAGACAGAAAGACAGAAACAGGACAGGCAGGCAGGCAGGCAGAGCCAAGTGTTCATCGACAGACAACACTTACTGCAGGGAGTTTATCAGTAAGCAAAACATGTTCTGATGACTAGAGAAGAGTCACAAGTGGCGGGCACTCGCACGCTCGTAGAGCCTAGCCAATGGATTCCCATCCGGAGTAAACAGATGACTGGCATCATAACTTCACTTTTCCCTGACCTTGCCCTATCCACTTCCATGGGTAGTTTCAGCTTGGAAATTCACTTTCCAGCTTTTGTCTTTTCTGTCAGAAGTTCTCGATTCTCAGCTAGTCCGAATTTTCAAACAAGATCTCTCACCTTTCACGACTTCTTCTCGTTTCCGTCTGTCTCTCTGTCTTTATATCTCTCTCTGCAAACTGCTTCAGGACTTCTCGTTTCTCATACTCACCATATTGAACTTACACCACGGATCGAATCAGAGACGCTGTGAACTCTTAAGACCTAGAGAACCAATGAGAACGCTGCTAAGTTTAAACCTATTAAATTATTATTCTGCCTATATCAAGAGCCCTTCATCTCTCTTGAAGAGGGGGGTATAGATTTGCAATTGCCATTTTCTAATGATCAAGAATCAATCGATGGCGCTGAGCTTGTTGTGAGTGAAGGACTTGCTCAAGGTACCTTTACAAAGTAACCGTCTCAGAGAAGGAGGAGGAGGTTCGAATTCATGCTCTCAGCGTCACAGGCGAAGGTTTTAACCAATTGGCTACCTTGTAAGACACAACAAAAATAAAAATAATAGTCTACGTACCAAGAACAATGTAGTCTTCATTCTGGCTGCAACCGATCAACTACAGGCGCTGAGGAATGCAAATGATTCGGTTCTAGAAAGGCCACTCCTCCTCTTCGTCAGAGTCTTCTTCCAGATGAAGCAGCAGCCGAGAAGCACAGAGTTCGCTCGTCCACCGACGCTTGACGGGAATGTCAACGCATCAGCATCCGATGTCTTGCCTTTTATAGATGCCAGAGCTTCAGCCTCACCACCAAAAGAGACAGCTGCAACATCGGCAGCATCAATAGAAGTCACCTCCCTTCATCATCATCATCAAAGGCAGATTCTGTCAACAGGTTTGACCCTGGGGTCAAACCATCTGTCTGTCTGTATGCCTCCTCTCTGCTTGTCTGTCAGTCTGTCTGCCTGCCTGCTTTTCTGTCTGTTTGTCTGTCTGTCTTTAGAGAGCAGCGCTGTTGTGCTTTCTGTGCTTCTGTTGTTTTCATTCCAGATGATTCTTTCCAGCAGTCATCATCCATTTCCTCGCTTCCTTGGAGACGGCTTTACGCGATGTCATCTTCCACCTTCACTCTCTGACAACCATTTGAGTCATTCATGGATTCGCTCCTTCTGCCTCCAACATGAAATCACTCACACGTGACCAAAGTCACTGATCAGTGACGTCACCAATCGTGGGGTTTGGAGAACGATCTCCATCGAACTTCAGAAGTGGGGGGGGGTTAACGTACGTTTTGGACGTAAGCTGGGGTTGGTGTTGCCTTTCCTAATAATACAAGTCGGTCAGAGTGGATTTTTTTCTCCCAATTCAGAGGGGCTTAGACGCCACTGCATCTGATCCAACATAGGATTTGAGAAGGCGGTTCATCGTCAAAGTCATAGATGCGAGCATTCACAGACCCAGAGGGCGCACCTCGCAGGGCCACTCCCATCTGAGTCGAGAGGATTAAGAATAGGCCGTTGGACCCTATAGATCCACCCCACTTGGGGTGAATATGTTATCATCATCATCATCATCATCATCATCATCATCATCATCGTCATCATCATCATCATCATCATCATCATCATCATCATCATCTATCGTCAGCATCACCTGTGACGTCATGCTGTTTTCTAGGAGCATTTGCCCTTTTCACAATACTCTGCCTCTATCCTATATGCGAGGGGTGTCAGACCTTTTTTAATGGCGGGCCAGTGGCAATGTTTTCCAGCAAGTGGCGGGCAATGTGCCAAAGGCGCCTGAGCAAAGTGGGGCAGGGATCCGAGAGAGGACTCGGTGAGCAAAACTAATTCTTTAATGGTGCATTTTAAAGCATACAAAACAGTCAAATTAGGCTTAAAAATTATCCTTTTGATGGTCCCTGTCATTCACGAACATCACATGAAACTCATTAACCCTTAAACAGGACAAATTTGAACTTCTATTCTCGAATTCTGTAGTCTTTAGGCAAGGCTTCGCGGCCCAGATAAGCATCGTCAGCAGGCCAGATATGGCCCACTGGCGGGCTCTTTGAGACCCCTGCTATAGGCTCATCTTCCGACGGTGGACTAGTTTACAAAGTTGCTTACTTAGTTGCAACAGGAAAAAAGAAACCAAGGTGTAAGACATTTGTCAGTTTGCCGACACACAACACTGTCTTAGTATTCAGTCTTGTAATTATTCAGTGAAGTCGTCTTGATTATAATTCTTTGGTCATGAATAAAACTAGAACTGTTCTTGATGAACGAGACTTTTCGGCTGTTAGACCTGGATTTAATGGAACTCTCTCACTCTGCATCTGTCTGTTATACTTCCATGTAATTGAGATTTCCTGTTTATCGTATATGGTCTCCTGCATGTGGAATTAGTTTATTTGAAACATTTTTATTAAAAAATCTCGAAACAAGAATGCTTGAGTATATATATTTCCTGAAAAATTAAACATCTTACAGTAGCGTATATATATATGTATAGTCTACACTACAGTCAGTGGAAACAGTGAAAACAGGAATGCAGTATATAATTGCGCCTTAGTATCATCGTCATCATACATGCACAAATGTACGAATGTCACCCGCTGAGACTTACAAAACCATGCATAGAAATATACGGCTATAACAACAACACCGGAATCGATAAGATATTTCAATACGTAAAAGAAGCCAAAGGGAAATAAATGTCGAAATGTCCAACAGTTGTAGGCAGTGGATAAATTGCTCATCCAATGGGTTGCCAGTCTCCAAATCTTTACAAAGCTAAAACTTAAGCCTATCTGGGGAATCTATAACCGATGTATTCGCTATCCGATAAGCATATTGCAACAAGGTGCATAGGCATAAAATTTGGGGGTTTGTGAAACAAGGTGCATATGGTCGATTCTTATAGCAGAATTAACACATTCATGTGGCGGGCCTACTCTTTTAGGTGGCGGCTCTCAGATCCGGCTGAATTTAACCACTGGTTGTACGTGACCATATGATTAGGCTATTTAGGTATATATATAGAGTACACGTCAAATCGTTAGAGTACAGGGGAAACCGATAGAGTACAAGCCAAACCGATAGAGTACAAGCCAAACCGATAGAGTACACGCCAAACCGATATAGAGTACACACCAAACCGATAGAGTACACGCCAAACCGATAGAGGACAGGGCAAACCGATAGAGTACACGCCAAACCGATAGAGTGCAGGCCAAGCCGATTTAGTAGGATCCAAACCGATAGAGTACACGGCAAACCGATAGAGTACACGCCAAACCGATAGAGCACACGCCAAACAGATAGAGTACACGCCAAACCGTTAGAGTACAGGGCAAACCGATAGAGTACAAGCCAAACCGATAGAATACACGCCAATCCGATAGAATGCAAGCCAAACTGATAGAGTACACGCCAAACCGATAGAGTACTGGCCAAACCGATAGAGTACACGCCAAGCCGATTTAGTAGGAGCCAAACCGATAGAGTACAAAACAAACCGATAGAGTACAAGAGAAACCGATATAGTACACGACAAACCGTTAGAGGACAGGGCAAACCGATAGATTACCGGCCAAACGGGTGCACTGCATTGCTCCGAAAATCAAAGCTCCGAAATTCACAGCTCCGAAAGTTAACTGTTGAGAAATCAAAGCTCCGAAAAGTCAAAGCTCCGAAAAGTCAAAGCTCCGAAAAGTCAAAGCTCCGAAAATGAAACCTCCGAAAGTTAACTGTTGAGAAATCAAAGCTCCGAAAAGTCAAAGCTCCGAAAAGTCTAAGCTCCGAAAATGAAACCTCCGAAAATCAAACTTCCGAAAAGTGCTGAGAGTTTTTAATGGTCGGACTATGAAGTATACGCTTTTGTTTCACCAAGAATCAAAGGGGGCTAGCTTTGTTTGACGAAGAATCAAAGGGGGCTAGCTTTGGTGTGCTTGTGAAACTTAAGCGAAGTTGAATTGCTTAGAGCTTTATTAAACGTTCCTCAGCATTAGACTGTTACGCATCACCGATTACCATGGCTTGAGTGATTCGATAATTTCGTAATTGGTCGGACTTGAAAGAATCTCTGAAGAAATTGTTCTGAGCAGCCACTTGAAAAGCTTTTGTTTGACGAAGAATCAAAGGGGGCTAGCTTTGGTGTGCTTGTGAAACTTAAGCGAAGTTGAATTGCTTAGAGCTTTATTAAACGTTCCTCAGCATTAGACTGTTACGCATCACCGATTACCATGGCTTGAGTGATTCGATAATTTCGTAATTGGTCGGACTTGAAAGAATCTCTGAAGAAATTGTTCTGAGCAGCCACTTGAAAAGCTTTTGTTTGACGAAGAATCAAAGGGGGCTAGCTTTGGCGTGCCTGTGAAACTTTGGTTCAGCCAATCAGCGAAGTTTAAATGCTGAGAGCTTTCTCAATCACTTTATAAACTGAGTAGACTGCAAAGAGAGATGTTCTTCAGCACTATTACAAATTAAACAGTTAGATACTCATAATTTCATCGTCTTCCTTAACGTTTCTTAAGCTTTGCAATGGCTAGTTTATTAACATATTCTCAAATGGGCTCTCGTTTGCTTGCAATAGATGGCTACTTATATCAACACAACAAATCTTACACCCGTAAGTGTGATTGTAAAAGAGTAAGTTATTGGTGCTGCGAGAGACGGCATGACCTAAATTGCAAGGTCACCGTCATGACAGATGCCGACGGAACAGTTATCAAGGGAGCATCTGCCCTTCACGCACATGACGTAAGCAGTGGTCGCACCGAAGCTCTAACGGTCCGCAATGACCTTCTCGTCGAGGCGGCACGTCGTCCGGAAGCTGCTCCAACTGCTATATTGAATGAGTTCGTTACACCTCAAGTAGTCATGAGCCTGCCCGGCGAAGTGGCGATGAAGCAGGCGATCCAACGTCGGAGGAGAGCCCTTCGACCCAAGGACCCTACGACTGCTGCTGACGTTCTAATCAGCGGGGCGTGGACGAAGACGCTGGATGGAGAGGAGTGGTTCTTGGGGGAAACAGTGATAGGAGACGACAGATGTTACATATTCTCGACGGACACTAACTAATCTTAGGAACCTAAACGTAAGTTTTTATAACATGCTTTTGATTAAAAATTATGGTAGTAATATGATTTGCAACAAAGTCGTGTGGGAGTCACTGGACCGTGACTGGTGGAGTATAGATGTCCTTATTTGGCTATCGAATGATACATCCTGGCCGCTGTTTCCAGAAACGACTTCCATGTTCTTCGGCCGCTTTTTCCTCCTATTATTGATCGACATTACAAAATGAGACCACGCCCTCACAACTTTGTACTGCCCACTAAAGATGATAAACTTTTTATCTCACGAGTCCTGTATAAAAAGCCATCCTCTGACCACTATTGCTCATAAATCTCATCCCACGTTACTCTCTTAATTAACTTAACAATTCATCAGGCAATAGTTGATATCAATTTGTTGCCTTATTGTCGCATCTAACATTATATGGTACAATCTTGCTTAGCATTCATTCGTAACTTTTTGTTAAATTGCAATGTACCTGATAGCGGTGTGACTATCAGCTTTGTTACCAATAAAACGAATATAATAATAATAATAATAACATGTAATGAAGGCTTCTGTGTCAACGGTTGTATATTTTACCTGTATAATATGTAGACTCAATATCTATTATGAAATACTTCTGTTCAACATAATTATATTTCACGACTTCGATTTCTTTATGTAGGCCTCTGACCTATGGCTTGCAGACGGGACCTTTTCTACTGCGCCACGTCAATTTCTACAAATTTACTCATTACACGGTCTCTATCACGGCTCCGTTTACCCCTTTGTCTACGGCTTCATGACGAGACGTTCACAGGAGATGTACCACGCACTACTAAGTTTTTTGGTTGACAAGGCCGCCAGTCTATATGGGATAGATCTGGTTGCACGTAACGTCGCGACTGATTTTGAGAAGGCGTCGATAAACGCTTTCCAGGAGGTGTTCCCTCAAGTCGTCGTCTCCGGATGTCACTTTCACCTCGGACAGGCGGTCATTCGAAAGGTCAATGAGCTTGGCCTTAAGACAACGTACGGCAGCGACTCGGAGTTTGCTCTGCACACTCGCATGCTTTACGGCATGGCATATCTTCCGACAGCGGACGTACCGGCTGCGCTGGAAGTTATTCGCTTGTCGATGCCGCCCGCTGGTCAGGCTATAATAGAGTACTTCGATAGAACCTACGTTAACGGACCTGTCATTCGAACGATGAGGTCTCAAGAAAGAGTGCACCGAGAACCGATGTTCCCCCCATCTATGTGGAACGTGGCGGAAAGGTTTAATAACGATCTTCCAACAACAAACAACCACGTCGAGGCCTGGCACAGGCGTCTGCAAACACTGATCGTCTTCGACCACCCGTCCTTCTTTAATTGTCTGCATAAATTAAGGCAGGAACAGCGGCACACAGAGGTGTCAATTCTCAGATATGAGAACGGGTTCCGACGCAAGGTTAAACGACGAAGTGTTATAGAACACGCGAAACGTCTAAAGACACTGATGACCGATTTGCGTACCGGGAAAAAGGATTTAACTTCTTTCCTGCGAGGAGTTGCCCATGCCTTTGGTGGTGAGGTTGTCCCTATAGAGGGAGGAGAAAATTCAAACGGATTGGAAGGTACGGCGGGTACGACGAGTGGGCAAGTTCTTGTTGAAGCTGCTACGGCTTCTGATGCGGCAATGGTTCCGCCATTGCCGCATAGGGGTAGACGACGACTTCGTTCACCATTTTCAGCGAGTGTATCTTCACCGGCTACACGTTGTCGTCTTCGAGATCTCCCAGTTCGCCGGGCAAATGCCGCGTCTACTGCCGCTATTGCTGCATCAGTGGAAGCTTCTGCTTCTACTACCGCCAGTGCTTCTCCGGTTTCACCTGCGACGTCCCCTGCGTCTCCGGATAAAACAGGCGCGCCGATGGGTCCTCTGTGTCCTGTGTGTTTAGTGAATGCAGCCGATACAGTGATAATTCCGTGTGGGCATTGTGGTTGCATAAATTGCTTGCGCCGTGTGATGGGTGAGCCAGGAGTAGCTGCTCCCCCTGGAGGGCAACGTTGCCCTGTGTGTCGTTCAATCATCGGAGACCTTGTCAAACTACATTTTGCTGCATAACGGGCACATTTAGAATTTATGTATAACAATAGTGACAGTCTTGTGTTCTTCTGACATTCTTGTTGAATATTGTAAGAGCCAATATAATAATATTAATATTATATTCCAGAGAACTTATATAACATTATTCTTAATATTACACTATTGTATCCAAAGTTTTATTGTGTCCGTCAGATTTTCGGAGCTTTTATTTTCGAAACAAGTGATTTTCGGAACTATGAAGTATATAATCTTTTGGATTTCGGAAATGTGATTTTCGGAGCTTTGATTTTCGGAGCTTTGATTTTCGGAGCTTTCATTTTCGAAACAAGTGATTTTCGGAACTATGAAGTATATAATCTTTTGGATTTCGGAAATGTGATTTTCGGAGCTTTGATTTTCGGAGCTTTGATTTTCGGAGCTTTCATTTTCGAAACAAGTGATTTTCGGAACTATGAAGTATATAATCTTTTGGATTTCGGAAATGTGATTTTCGGAGCTTTGATTTTCGGAGCTTTGATTTTCGGAGCTTTCATTTTCGAAACAAGTGATTTTCGGAACTATGAAGTATATAATCTTTTGGATTTCGGAAATGTGATTTTCGGAGCTTTGATTTTCGGAGCTTTCATTTTCGGAGCTTTCATTTTCGGAACTATGAAGTATACCCGGCCAAACCGATAGAGTACATGTACACGCCAAACCGATAGAGTACCGGCCAAACTGATAGAGTACACGCCAAACCGTTAGAGTACAGGCAAACCGATTGAGTACACCACAAAACGCCAGTGTAGACGCCAAACCGATAGAGTACAAAGCAAACCGATAGAGTACACGTCAAATCGTTAGAGTACAGAGGAAACCGATAGAGTACAAGCCAAACCGACAGAGTACAAGCCAAACCAATAGAATACACGCCGAACCGATATAGTACACGACAAACCGTTAGAGGACAGGGCAAACCGATAGAGTGCATGCTAAAACGTTAGAGTACCATATGCAGGCCATCGCACCCCTTCGACGTATGATGGAGATGGTCGAGGATGCGGAAGATGTCCTGTTCAGTTGTAAAGACTCGACTGATTGGCTTGAGCAGTGGACTTCACTGCAGGCACAATTTAACCTGTGTCATAGGCTGCGGCAGCAAAATAATTTATTTGTTTAGTTCGTCTGCACTGGGTGGGGCAAGGGTGGGCTGCAAGAGAGTCTTTTAGTGATCAGGTTAACTTTCTGTCAAAGTACTTTAATTCACTCCGTCCTTAAGGTTAACATAGTTGCCACGTGTCCCAAACTCTAACAGTGCTCATTTGGTTTTTGTAACAATTTGGCGTAGGCTATTGCTGGTTAAAGTTATGTTTCAAATTAAGAAATCGGCGAGGTAATTTACGACCCCAACAATCTGTCGCAGAATATCACGTAGGCCTACGCATCACCACGCCACCCATTCCCGATAATGTTCTCTTTAAAGCTGGAAAAGAAATGTGATAAATTCCTAAAATTGTTTGAAAAAATATTTAATGGTTACAATTTTATAACAATAATCAAACGGGTTGGGTCATAAATGACTCCACCCGGAATGGTTAGGGTTAAGGAATATACTTCCTTCCGTGCAGCAGAGACTTAGACCACCAAGGATCTTGAGACGAAGCATGATGCCTTCCAGCAGCAGTGTCTAATTAGGAAGATACTGAGCATTCTGTATACACCACATATCAACAACGCCAAAATATACCGTCGCAAGATGCACACCCCAGTGTCGGAGATGATTCCAGCAAGGAGGATGAGGCTGTTTGAACACATCGCACGCTCTGACCAACCCTGCCAGCATTTCCATCGGTACTATATGGGCTCTATGTGGGTCCCATATGAGAGTATGGGTCCAATATGGGCTCTGCATGGGCATGCTGGTAGGGAAGACAATGCCATGGCGGGCAGACAGGAGTGGATGAAGAGAGGTAGCACAAATTACAAGGACCAGTGGCCACACGTATTTGTAGACTACTCTTAGCAGGCTAAGGATTAACTAGAGTGAGTTAAAAAGAAAAATGATCTGTAGAATAAACTGGTAAATTATGGGCAAATTGTAATTGTAGTAACTTCTATAGCGCCATTGTATAATGCACAAGCCATCAACCGATGACGTGCCAAAATCATACCCCTCAACATCAGATCCGAAATGAATTATAAAATATAAAAACAAATATAAACTATTCACAAGTTAAATCAGAAGGAACAAATACAAATGTTACAGCAGAGAAACGTTGTACAAATAAGTGAGTTCAGCTTTAAGCCAGATGCTGAGAAACTCATGGGAAGAAAACTATTAACAATGGCAAACTATTTTTGTACCATCTCCACAGATTGTAATCATCGGCAAAGCAACCAATGATGCACACACCTTTTAAATTTTAAAACAAAAGTTTATTTACACTTTATATACAACACTACTTGTGATCTATTAAATTAAGTGATATAATAGAAACGTGTATTATCGCTGTTTATCGATCGAAGTCTTGTAGGATGATGAGCTGGCTGACTTCACTCGAGGAGTGGCCTGAGCAGTGGTAAGGCTGAGCTCATATACATGAAGGCAACATTATAAACAGATATGAACAGAGATAAACTTCCGAATTGGCAATTCATACCTCTTCTGGCAGTCCATTAATATCAGGCCTATTCTAATACACAACATGCCAGAAAGTATTTGAAACGATGCAGTTGCACAGTTAGTTACTTAACAGGTCGCTATAGACATCGTCTTTCATTCTCTTAAGAAAATTACGCAAACATCGCTAACTGCCTGAAGAAATACAACTACTCAACGACAACGAAATAGACATCACAAGGCAACTGGTGGCACTGCGAGTGGCAGAGGCAATTGGTTCCCACATGCAATAGCACCACATAATTCCAGATCCAGCAGATGTCACAGATAAAACCACAGAGCTTCCAATTTGAATCCTCTCCTTTCCCAGGATAATTTGTGATTTGTGAGCATTTAATTCAAAATTTCATGCATGGAGTTGGAACGAAACATTTAGTTAATGTTGCCCTTTCCACTGATATGGTTATCCAAACTGGTGGAATGACAGAGTAGTTGCTGAAACAACCATCCTCCCCCTCAATGGGCATTAAATGGGACCCACATGGATTCTATACAGGTCAACATATCAGAATTTGGGTTCTGTATGGGCTCCATTTGGGCAGACTCACAGCACTGAAGGAAGGCATTATGATATATGAAAATTTGATTTTCATGAGGCTGGAACAACAAACACTGCCTCAAATGTCCCCTTTCCACTGTCCTTGCATGAGGAGGTAGTCTGAACCTGTAGATTGACAATGTGTCACTGAGGCAACCAGAAGGAAAGCCTTAGACCAGTGAAGCTGGCACATTCAGCACTTCTCTCCCGGTTGATTGTGCAGGATTTCGTATGCATTGTCTGCCATTTGATCAACGTAGATACAGTCATTTGCTGACTCTTCGACCAGGTGACTGATCTGTGCTTTCAGAGTCAGAAACGGTGGTCTCTTGGCCGGATAAAACTTCCAGCAACCCTTCATCAGAAGAAACCTTAAATCAAAACAAGATGTGTTACAAACTTCCAAATAATAAGCCTGTTCAGCATTAGCAATGCGCATGCGCAGCCCTTTCAGTTTTACTTCCGGGATGAAGGTCACCGTTCACAAACAGAATGCTGCCGTTAGCGACGTTGTTATGATCTAGTTTTGACGCAAATATTTGATATTATTCGTTACTAGCTTATAGAAAAAATATTCTCCATATATTATAGAGTTTATTATTATTTAACCGGTATCTCATGCGCAATTAAATGCATGTGTGCGGTTGTTAATTGCGGGAGAGGAGATATCAGCTGTGCCGCTGGAGAAAGACAACCTGCGAAGTCCAGAGTTGCAGAAACAACCGACAATTATTGTTGATATATCGCAAATGCAACAGTCACGAGTTCGTGTTTAACTCGATGAAGTTGTCTTGTGGCCTCTTTCTGTCATAACGTTCTTCAAATCATCTACTTTCCATCGATTAAAGTAATCCCTTTTGAACCTATCCGCCATGCTTGAGTCTTGTTTGTGAACGGTGACCTTGACCTTTCCCGTCATGCCTTGCGGGGAAAAGTAATGCTGAACAGGCTTATTGCTTGAACAAGAAATCATCATCACTAGCAAACTAGCTATGAACCAAATGACTATTGACCATCATAACTAGTAATCTAACTACCAACGAAATGACTGTTTGCCTTCATAACTACCAAACTAACTACCCCCATCCAAGTTAATTTTTACCTTCATATAGGTTAATACAGTGAGCATCCCTGATAAGTTTGCCCTTGAAGTGGCCCTATATTACATTTCAAATTACAAATATTACCAAATAAATGTGTTTAGTTGCAAAGCAGGAAGTTGTGGAGCAGTTTTTTCAGAGGAAATTTGTTTAATTATATGTGATGCTGATTGCCCACCAATTATATCTGCCCATGCTGCAAACGATTAATCTGTTTCAGTACTCTACATCAAATAATGCAAATGAGCTTGTCAGATACAAAACAGGCTACTGACTTACTTACTTACTTAAACAGCCAAGACCAAGTTATTTAAGACGCATTCATATTTTAACTTCATTCCAACTTGCGCTTCTTCGTCAATGAATGTTTCTGTAACAGTTACATTCTATGTTTATTTGATATGTTTCTGTTCATTTGCTAGTCCTAAATACTTACTGGCATTCAATATGGCACCATGGGCATATAAGAAATATCTGTATTGGTTAAATCAATAAATTCCTGTAGTTGGTTCCTGTTGATACAATTTTTAACCTGTTCATTAACTAGAAGTACATCTTGCAAGAAAACTTCATAGGTCTAATGCCACATTAAGCAGAGGTATACCATATTACACTTGACCCTTAATAAAGTGTCTCGCCTAGTGAAAACAATTTAAATCAATACTAAATTACTGTTTAAATTTTAAATGCTTTAGTAAAGCTTAAAGCAGTGATGGTGGCTCTTATGTCTGTGGATTCAAAAAGAAAAATCAGCAGCAGCAGCAGCAGCAGCAGCAGCAGCAGCAGCAGCAGCAGCAGCAGCAGACATCCATGAAACGTACATTGCATCTGGGCAGTTGGGTGGTTTTGTCATATGGCTTCCCTTCTGAACCATTTCCATGACTTGTGGACCACTAAGACCAGGATACGGTGTTGAACCTGAAGAGAAACAATAAATGACGACAATGTTATCTTGTTTGTTAAGAAAGTACAAGATCCTGTTAAACTTACCAAACAGAAGATCATTATAAACACACTGCACATGAAGCTTTCATTAACTTATAACTCACACATAGTTACATCATATCAAAGTAGCTCACATACAGTGTTATGTCCTTGTTTTAACTCACCAACCGACTGGTTTTTATAAAGGTAAACTCAAAACGAGTTTTAAGTCCAATTAACTTACCATGTATGAGCTCATCATAAAAGAAACTCACATTGTGTGTGTCGTATCTAAACTTAATAAGACTGAGATCATTATGACAGTAACTCACACTTAGCAAGATGTTTAACTCACCAAGTGTGATAATCTCCCACATGAGAATGCCAAATGACCATACGTCCGTTTGAACAGAATATTGCGACATTGTGAGTGATTCTGGTGCCATCCATCGCAGTGGTAGTCGACGCTTTCAAGCAAAACCAACGTATACTCTTATTTTATTCACAAAATGTATGTAGTATCTCCGATCCACCTATTCATTCACTTTCTTACATATTCCATTGCCAGGAATTATTTGAAAAGTTTCTCACAAATGACAACATATGTAAGTAACGTCATACAGCATACCTTCTTCATATACTCTATGCTAATTCCATTTGCATACATGTTTATTAAAACTACTTAAAACCAAATGTATATCCATCAGAACACAGGCATAATTACTTGGGCAAATTAGTAAGCATTTACTGTAAGTATCTGGCTATTTATACAGTGCTTTTTCTGAACATCGCAAATTCACAACATAGCTGATAAATGTGCAGTGGTAAGATTGGTTAGCCTAAAATGTCCTAGAATAAACATACCTGGCTGCTACGTACATTTGTAGACATAATAACTTAAATAACACCACAAGGTACATCATTTATTTATATACACAATTAGCTATAAATATTTAAGTAAACCATGACTACTGGTATAATATGTATACCTGAATATAGGAAATCTATATACTAACATTACTATAATGATGATACCGGTAACAATGATGACCTAACCTATTCATTATTGCTTTCTTATTTTATTTATGGAAGTAAACTTATACCTAGGGAGGGAATTATATATGGTACTGTTATACAGGCTTACACAAGCTAGGTGAATAACAGGAACACTCTGCTCAAAGCTTTTTGTATAACTTTTAGATAACATTTGATTTTGTAATAATACCTTTGTCTTGCTTTCATACTGACGCACTTCAATTACATCTTCCGGAGACCCAAAGTCAGAGATCTTGCAAACCATCTGCTCATCCAGAAGAACATTTCGAGCGGCCAGGTCACGGTGGATCAGCTGCTCAAACAATCAGTAAACTCAACCATTTATTTCCCCAAATGCTTCCGATTTCCCAAACACATTAAAATTTGAAACTATGAAGTCAACAGTGTTAATAAACAGCTCTACCATGTGCTCAGTGATACAAGATACAATATTGCAGTTCTAGTTGGCCCCGAACACTGATAGTAACCAACAAAGCATTTAGTAGTCAGTCATCTAGTCAATAACTCTTGTATATCTTTAACTGACCTAGAGTCTTGTTTGCAGGACACGTGACACTGGTCATGGTAGGGTAAGGATAAGAGGAACCAAGTGGCCGTGACCTCAAACTAGTATTACAAAGTCAAAATTTGCATAAGCCCCAGAGAATTCAGAATTCCTTGACTGCAGTCACTACAACTACTTTGAAACATGAGCAGATAACACATGCACTTAAATCATTGCATTGGCTTCCTGTTCCGCAAAGAATACTCGATGTTACATTGCTACCTGTCTACATATCACAACTGTCAAAATATCTTTCAATTCTTGAACGGACCAGAACTGAGTGGGCCATTTCTTGCAACACATGTTACGAACCATTTAGTGTTTCTGTTTTTTTGTAAGACGACTAGTATTACACATTTGTAACTGTAAATGCACATACACATTTATACAGTGCTGCTTTTAAAGAAACTAATCACAGGCGCCCTCTATGCTAGATTACTCTATGCTAAATGCCATTAACAACAGAAAGTTGATCGTTGGTTAGCAAGCAGATTGCAGATAGCTTGAAAAAGTTATATTACATTACACTGGGTGCCACAGAGATCTTCTGATAACCTGATTGGACGAAATGTAGTCCAGGCCGCTGGCAGCCTGCAGTGCAAACTTCATCAAGTCGTGCATCATCAGGTTGACGTGACGTTGACGAGTTGCCCTCGGTTGGTCTTCGTCTAAATTGTTGGGACTGAAAGCGTGACGCTGTTGCCGCAGTAAGTTCAGCAAGCTGCCATTTGTTGCCAGTTCCATGATCAGGTATAGGGGTCCTGGGCAGACAGAAATCCATTCAAATTCATTACTCTTGACAAAGAAATATGGCCTTCCAATTACTTTCGTATAATTTATCATTTTAAAAGCAGTCAGCAGCCCGAAAATGTAACTCAGATGAATAGGCCTAATGTTTATGTTTAAATAAAGGTGTGAAATATTGTTTCATACACATGTCTATTTTTTATGTCACTTCAAAACTATTGTCTTTCTGAACCATTTTAAACTTTCAACCAAGTTCACACAAGGTGTAAACTCAGAAAGTGAACATGCATAATGAACATTAGTAGAAGCACTGTGAAGGAATGTAAAACCACACAAGTTCCTCTTCTATGGATTGTAATTCATCGCAGATTCTTTTTGCCGATAAAAACTACTCATTGATTTAAAATAAACATTACAGCGATCAGCAGTAAAGAAAATGAAAAGAAATTCCAAAATTACTTGATCTTGAGCAACATCCGAGAAGGAGGAGGATATTTGGATGAGGCTGGAGTAGCTTCATCACTTCAAGATCTTTGTAAAGATATTGTTCTTCCTCTGATGTATATTCCTCTGCAATTATATTTTACAGATGTCAATTTACCAGTGAGCCATAATAATAATTTATATGGCGCTGTAAAACAGCCAACAAGTCATCTGATGGCAGCCATGCAGCCAGCCAGCATCCCATAAACCCAGACTGCACAGGTACACACAAACACAATCAATTACCCAATGCTGGTTTGACTTGGTAAAATCAAATGCAAAACTCAAGAGTTACACAACTCTGTATTCTATAATCAATCAATACTTTAACCAATCAATCAATTCTTCCATTTATTCTAGAAAATGTGGCACATCAAATGTTACAGATAGTGTACAACTGACAGGGATTCAAAAGGCAGACCCAGAAAGGATCTACGTGCCGCTTAAATAGGGTTGCCTTTAACACAGATTAAATTTTGATGGCGATCAATGCATAAAATAATGACACTATTCTATACATATGAAACATAGTAAACTGAAATAAACTGTGTGCAAACAGGGAAACTTTAACATCATCAGGACCTTATAGTGATCTTTATTTACACTAAAAAGCAGAAACACTAAAAGCATAAAACAAAATTAAAACTAAAAAAACCAAAGAAAGACAGCACACCTGTTGTTCAGAAGCCAATCAAGGTTCAACTTGCTATGAACACTGAACAGGTCACTGCAATTGCTCTATAGCTGGCTTATGGCCTTGTTTTTAATATACGAATTTAAAACAATCATTGTTAATAGAATCATCATTGAAATGGCAAGAGTTAATGGGTAAATTGAAACCATAATTAACATAGAAGTAGTCAAACATATAAGCAACATATACCTCTGAGCATTTTCACAGCTACCATTCTTTGTCCAGCTCTGCCCAGAATTCCTTCAGCCTTTGCCTGCCATACCTCGCTGTAAGAACCTTTTCCCAGTTTCTGTCGGATGTAAAGCCTTTCCCTTGGATACTCCCACGTCACATCCGGCTGGAATGGCGGAAGAGGTATGCTGCACCGTTTTGCCTTTGGCTTTTCAAGGGGCGCCATTTCAATCATGGTTTTGAGCGCTCCATGACCGGCTAGTGATGGTTGACCTTTACCCATCGTGCAATCATTATACGATAAGCCTGTATTGTTAGTACTCCGGACACATCTATCCAAATTGCTGTCAAAAGAATTGTTCTCAAATCCAACATAACTTTCCCCTGGATCGTGGTTTAAATTGAGGAAAGTTGGTGGAACTCGGCTCGGTGTAGGGTTGGAGCTACCACTGTTGACTTGGCTCCCAGGCGGGAAACGTCTACCAGGTGTATTTTGCTCCACCAGCTTATCAGTTGATTTTGTCTAAACAAAAGATATCAGTTTAGTATCACCGACATAATTTTCCTAAAACTGAAAAAAGCCTATTTTTACAACAACCTAATTTACGATAGAAAGATAGTTCACTAGTTAAATGGATTATAACAAAGTAATCGATAACTTTGCTAAAATGAAGCCTTGACGAAAATGGCTGTTGTAATTGGCTTGTGTTTTATACCATTATGTTATATTAAAATACAAAAATAATAATAATAATAATAATAATAATAATAATAATAATAATAGTTATTCTTTAATGTAGGGCTTGACAAATTCACTGTGCTGTACATGTATATGTTATGACAATTAAACAATTCACAAGAACACATATTAGAGAAGACATAAATCAACAAAGTTGTAGCCATGCAAGGTGCAAGCTCATTGTACTTTTTGTTGCCACCTAGGGAATGAAGGTTGAGCTAAACCCAGAGGGGCCTTACGGAAGTCGAACACCTATTCAATTGCAACATAATTATTAAGTTTCACCTTGCCTTAGTACTTAATGAGTATAACGCTCTAGTTTTCATCTGACTAGACGGATCCATAAATTATCCCTACAAAACTAACCAACTCTTGCGACTGGAGAGATCTTCGTTTGCAGCAGGAACAGCAGCTGCGGCACTTGACACAACAAACGATTAAGATGATCAACATCACGATGAGGAAAACTCCTCCACCAACGGATGCACCGATTATGATGGCAAGCGGAAGAGAAGAAGCAGCTGGAAAAAATTATGTTAACATGCACCGTTTAACTGGCTCCATTTGTCCTTGTTATTAATCAATTCTAACAACACATTTAGCAAGCAAAATATGATTCAGTATTAAAAAGATTTAAAATAATTGTAATATCATAAGTATATTCTGTTTCGGAAACGTGCATATTTCAGAGTTTCATTTTGAACTTTTAAAATTTAAATCAACCCTCTGTATCCATCAATTATCTGTAATACTCTTTGTTTATAAATTCCAATGTAATAAAATTACTGTTCATTCTTTTAACCGATTTACACCTTACAATAAATCATACAGCACCATTTAGGTCACTCAAATTGACGAGTCATTTACCTACCCTTCTATTTCTTTCTTCGAAGTAAATATGTAAGTTAATAAGTAATCTTTTTTTAGCATGAGATCACACTTTAGACACCACAATGCATACAAGAATGCATACAGAAACAAAAAGAAAGAACAGTGACAGAAAAAGAAACATTCAGACGACGATTGTTTTCTACGGTGAACTGTTTAGCAAAATAAAGTCCTACATGAAGTCGGAGTCCAGACCAAGACACCGAAGGAGTCGTCACTTGGTCCGTAACTGTTCTCCGCAAAGATCTTCAGCGTATAGTTGACACCGGGTGAAAGGTCGTTAACAGATATAGCTATGCTTTCCCCTGTGCTGGAACGGACGGAAGAACCTGTCTTTTCCGGTCCTGAGCTTCCAGGTGATTCTTTGGTGACAGAGTAACGCAATGGTGCCTGGCCCCCGTTGTACCCCGGAATGCATTCCACGTTAGCCGACTTGCTTCCCACATCGGCCACTTTGCACTGGAGTGGACCATCTGGTTTACCTTAGAGATACAACACAAGAGGGAACGGATTAAATTACTGACAGATACAAAGCATGGGCTAAGGCTGTTTGTACACATGGGGCAGGGAGATGGGGGTGGAGAGATGGTTGAATGGTAACAGTGGCACGAAGATCAGAAGGGTCCATAGCCCCTCTAAGTCGACTCAGCCTTCCACTTCCTAGGGGCAGCTGTAAAATGAGCAGTAGGACACATGGGCACCTTGCAGGTTGTCGTACAGTTAAATTTGACTCCTGTTAAACCTGTTATCATCTGCTAATAGTGTATCACATAATCTTACTTATCGGGGGCCCGATAGCGCATTGGATAACACACTAGCGTAGAGAGCGAGAGGTACCGAGTTCGAGACCCGTAGGGCGGACATGCTTTGTAGGCTGCTGTTAGCGCCGTGTATTGCAGGCTGTCTGTTCTGTTAGTAGTTAAGATTTATGTCTTCTGTTATTTGTGTTCTTGTGAATTTTTTAATTGTCATATAACATGTAAATGTACAGCGCAGTGCGTTTGTCAGGCGCTTCATTAAAGAAAAGATATTATTATTATTATTAAATTACTTGTCAGTTATATCAGTTACAGAATTGTTAAGTGCCCTGAATTAAAGAATCAATCTGATTCTCTTCCATTTCTCTAGCTTAACATTGACCTCAATGTCTTGTTCAAATTTGTAGCTGTACCCTTCTGTTTAAATTTTTAGAAAATACTTGAAAGATTGTTAAGTGATTCCACAGAGATGAAGAAAACAATGGCAAACTAAAATGCAGTGCAATTCAAGTCACTAATTAGAGTTTAACTGCTAAAAAACATGCGCGGCACAGAGTGCTAAATGAAACAAGTTAAAAAATAAATTTCTAAAAATGGTGAAACTGAACTAACTTTCCAACTGACTAATCAATTGACCGAGTTAACTGAAAAGGACTCTTCCTTATCTGACCTTCTTTACCGGCATAACATACAGGTATGCATGTATTTATCAAGACTCATAGGCATTGCACCTTTAAACGACCTCTCAAGGGCATAGAATGGCTGACTGATTGACTGATAACCTGACTGACTTACTGACTGACTAACTGATTGACTGATCGACTTACTGACTGACTGACTTACTTACTGACTGATTGACTGAATGACTGATCGACTAACTGTCTGGCAGATTGACTGATCGACTCACTGACTGACTAATTGACTGACTGACTGACAGATTGACTGACTGACTGATCTAAAGCACCAACTTACCTGGCATCATGAAAGGCAGAGTGAATTTACTGACACCAGCCGCGTTATAAGCAGCACAGGTGTAGTTGCCATAGTCGCTCGCCTTAACGGTTCCTATGGTCAGTAGACTTGTGTTGCCTGAGGTAGTTATGCTGTAATCTGATGGCGATGTGATATTCTGACCCTGTGGGTTGAGCCAGTAGAACAATGGAAGAGGAAATGCATAGACTGTACAATTGATGTTGACCTGCCCTCCCACCGCGCTGGCAAATTTGTTCACTGTTAACATCGTCCATTTTGGCATATCTGCCACAAAAACAATTAATGACAAAACGCATTTAATTAATTAGCTTCATATACAAAAATCTGTATTTCAATCATGGTTTCATATGATGATGATGATGATGAATACGACAATTTCTACAGCGCCGTAACACGGCACATGCCGTTACAAGGGCGCTTTGACACGATAAAAACTCAGTCAGGATACGCCAACTTGAAATAATGTGTCTTGAGTCTGGACTTAAATGACTCCAAGGATGTTGCTGAACGGATTGAAGGTGGAAGATTGTTCCAACACCTAGGTCCAGATACAAATACAAATATCTGTATTTCGTTGCAGTTTTGTTACTGGCCTAACATCGAAGTATGTATGTATTTATCAAGATACTCATATATAATACCTTTTAGTACCTTTCATAGTGCTATCTCTACACTTTTAGTACTTTCAAAGTGGTATCTTTCAAAGTATATGTCAGAAGCAGAGTACGAAGACAGATGTGGATGGAAAATCCAACCATAGTTAAGAACTGGAAAGAGACTTCTTCCAATCTGTTTACTGTTCTCAGTGTTTTCTGTCACTCGGCTTCAGTGTGCACTTCTGAACTACGTAAGGCGGACATCATGAAATTACAGTTGCACTGTATTGTACTGTACAGTAAAGTACAGCAAGGCAAGACACTTGCTTCAAGAAGTCTAATGATCATTATTTGGCTGATGCACAAATATTATCACAGTAATCCAATGACACTACACTTTTTTTAACTTGCACTGGGACTTACTTACTCTTTGGTATTCCAGAAATGGTTGCCCATTCAATTACTTCTTTGGATGATGGCACACAAGTAACAATGTAATCATCCAGACACTGAATAATTAAATTATAGCACAAGCTATGCTAACTGAAGTGGAGTTAAAGATTGTTAAGAAGAAGTAGTTGCTCAATCAGTAAGCAAATAATATTCAGCAGCTAGAAAATACACAAATGGCACTTTTGTTTATATACACTGCTCGTGTCATCACCTTATCAACAAAATGAAACAGCCATAAGCAAATGTTACTGTCAAGTGAGACTGCTTACATTGAACTGATATTCTGACAGTTGCTGTCGCTGTTTGACTGCTTTCTGTGGTGACACGACATTCATACTCTCCGTCGTCCTCTTTCTTTATCGGAGCTAACAGAAGATTGGGACCTGGTGGAAGTGATTCACTGCTGGAAAGCTTTCTCCAGGCAAATGTTAAACTAACATTTACATTTTCAGATCCATAATCTGTGGCATTGCAAGTGAGGTTGAGAAATCCCATCTCAAACAATGTCAGTGTAGATGGAATAATCACCTGAAGACTTTGCACAAGCCCTACACAAATCATCACAATAGGTCAGCACTAACATGCAACATAGAGCTGTGGTTGTTGTTGTTGTTGTGCTTTTTGTTGCTATTGATGATGATGATGGGTGGTGACAATGATGATGAAGATAATGATAAAAATGATGATGCTGAAGATGATGATGATGATGGTGGTGGTGGCAATGATGAAGATGGGGGTGATGGTGTTGGTGATGATGATAATGATGACAACGACGACGATTACAATAACCCATGTGGGTAATCCCGTAGTTTAGGTTGTTAAATTATTTGAATGTCTTCAATGCCGTACTTGACGTTGGTAAGTAAGCACTCTACCGATGTCCATCATAACTATCATCAATCCGGCTTCCATTTCATGGAGAATTATTTTTAATCAATCCATCTCCCATTTAATGAAAAAAATGACCCAACTTCTATTTAACCGGAAAAATATTTTTCATCAATGGAATTTTTATTTAACCAAAGAACTTTTCTCATGGGTCCATCTTCGACTTACGGAAACAATTATTTTCATTATTCCAGCTTCTATTGCATCAAAAACTTAGTTTCATCAATCCAGCTCCTATTTACGGTAAAAATTATTTCCATCAATCCAACTTCTATTTAAAGATAGAAATGGTTTCATCAATCCCACTTCCAGTTAGCGAAACAATTTTTTTCCTCAATCCAGCTTCCATTTTAATTTTACGATATAAAATAATTTAGCAACCTAAACTACGGGTTTACCCAGATGTGTTGGTAGTAGTGGTAGAGATGATGGCGATATATATGACTAGATATGTATGTATGCGTGAATCTGAACATTTATGTAGAGCCTGTTTCAACATCACAAAAGTGTTGGTTGTTGTTCCTGCTGATGATGCTGTTGCTGATGTTGCTTATGTTGGTTGTGGTAAAAGTGGCGTTGGTAACGAACATGACAATGATCATAATGCTCAATAAAGATGATGATAAATAGTGATTATCTTGCTGAATGATGATATCATGTTACGAGCATGTTAGTAAATTAGTAAGTCACCTGTCAATGCACAGCAATAGACGACGAATAAACTTGTCCTCGACATTTCAATGGATCCACCACCGTTAATCTAACTCTCACATAGTCTCGAGAACTCCTTCACGGCGTTCATCTCTGAAACACAGACCGCTACGCTTCACTCAACAACATCTCCACTTTAATTAAACGACCACTTCAGATTGGAACCACTTACCTTTATTTACACCTTGATAACACATGCACACCTATACAGAGCATTGATAACGTAGATGGCATACTCTATGACGTCATTACTTCGTGACCATTATCCTAATGGACCCAGGTTTGACTCGTGCCTTAATTTATTTAGCTAACGACATTCATTCATTCATTCATTCATTCATTCATTCATTCATTCATTCATTCATTCATTCATTCATTCATTCATTCATTCATTACTTGAATTTATATAGCGCCTCTTAAAGGGAACTACCAGAGGCGCTAATAAGTGTCATTACAACTACAGAGTAAACCCTATGTGCTAGATTATAATGGGACCGAGACAGGTATATTTGCAAGCCCGCTATCCAACTAGAAAACCACGCGTACGCGGCGTACGGTAGGCCTAGGCCTATTATGCTGGGAGCCAGAAATTTTCCAATACAAGCTAGAGCCGCGGAGACTGGTTTATAGGCCTACTTCCCTCCTGATACAGGCCTGTGTCTTGGTTAACATAACACAACAAGGGCCTTAAATGGTTCAGAAGGCGTGTAGTCTGTGTTAGTTGTCACTGAGTCAGTGCATGGCTGTTCGTTGTGTCCTGAACGAACCTGGCTGCACTGTGCCTCTAAAAGACCTTGCCCGACTAGCACACCCAGGACCTATATTGCCACATGTGATCTATGCAGAGCCTATACGGGCCCAATCTAATGCCCCTGAAAATGCTGGCAGGGTGCAGTCACCTACGGCCCGTTGTGGGTCCAACGAATGTGCCTGTCACAATTGGACTTTCACTGCTCTAGGCCCAGGGCCTATGTCTTCTTGATCGTCTTGCTTCTATACACTTGGCCCTAATCCTTTGTTCTTCTTGACCTTCTTTCTTCCTAATATCTTAGTCTGTTTATCTTCGTTCTTCCTGTCTTCAGTTACCGGTAGTGAGACTGAAGCTTAGCCCTTCCCATAATTCCTTGCTGGCACCACTTTCCTTATAACTCGATCATGGCATGAGAGTAGGGCCTAGGGCCATATATAGGCTATATTTATTTCAATTTCCTAATAGGTCTATTTGTACCTGGTTGCGATTTGTCAACCTGTTGTCAATAAACGAATATATAGGCATTAGGCCTATATGAGACCTATAATAATCAGGCTAGCATCCTTGCGGGTTAATATGGTACAAGGGCCCCTCAGAGTTAACGGGAGCAACCTTAATTGCTTTATGGCGTGAGTCATAACTCATGATCGAGGCTCGATAGGCTATTGCCAAACTTGAATTGTTCCATCTCCGTCATTGTAGGCTACTTGCCACCTTATTGCATCTTGGTTGGGATGTCGATTGAGGAGTGGAGGTGGAGCGAAGAATCGTTTAATTTTTCCCTCCCTGTCTTTGGGGATCGATCCCTGACAGCATTTCCATGGGCATTGCGTGGGCCCCATGTGGGAATATGGGATTATGGGTCCTACATGGGCTCCATTTGTGCAAGCTGGAAGAGTTAGGAACCCCATGCTTCAATGGGGGAGAAGGGCTAATCTTCATATTTCTACCCCTTCTTTCTTCTGGCATTCTGAAGTGAAGAAGCAGCCTATGGTATACGTGTCTTCAGACAACTCGATCAAGGCACAAAAGTGCGTCAGTAGAAGCCATGACTGAAATTTACTTATAGCCATATTTTATAATAAACAGTAATATTCTATAATCTATAGCGATGCGAAGAATCTCTTTCTAATCGCTGTGACAAATAACACTTTTATAATCGCCATAAATCACATCAGAAAGATTAAAAGATGATTGCATATTAGACACAGTCTTCTTGCACCTACTGTAGCGGTAAAAAGATAAGGTGCCATAAAGATTAACGGTGATTTAGGGCTGTGTATTACATATTATTCTTGTTAATGATCAAATATATAGTTGGCCTATCAACGGTACAGATTCCTCTGCAACATGTGGTTCTTATATATATATATATATATATATATATATATATATATATATATATATATATATATATATATATATATATATATATATATATATATATATATATATATATATATAACTGCCTATAAGATGAAAGTAATGAAATCTGTGGATTGGATCCACAGTTTAACGGCAGCTTATGACAACTTAGGCCGTTGACGCCGACAAAGATTTTTGGCATATTACAGCTCTTATTAAAATCTGTGCTTATAGAAACCACGAAATACACGACCGTAGGCTAGACGTCAGGTTCTACATGTATATAATGCCTGCCTGCCTGCCTGCATACAGAAGACAAAGGCTGCTTAGGCCTACAAGCATTGTAAATAGCCTACTCTCGATTATGCCTAACTTTGTATAGAGAAACATGTTCACTATATTAAATTCACACAAACACAAATAATAAAACACATATTCATGTACATGAGCTACTATATATATATATATATATATATATATATATATATATATATATATATATATATATATATATCAAACTAACGCATCATATGCATATATATCTATGTGTGTGTGCCGTACGTGTGTGTGTGTGTGTGTGTGTGTGTGTGTGTGTGTGTGTGTGTGTGTGTGTGTGTGTGTGTGTGTGTGTGTGTGTGTGTGTGTGTGTGTGTGTGTGTGTGTGTGTGTGTGTGTGTGTGTGTGTGTGTGTGTGTGTGTGTGTGTGTGTGTGTGTGTGTGTGTGTGTGTGTGTGTGTGTGATCTTCTGATTTTGAAAGTAATAATCCTGCTTAAAATTATCGCGTACGCTGCATATTGTGTACGGTGCATTGTGTGAGCGGCCATTTATATAGCGCCGCACTATTATCGACGTCTCCATAGAAGAGAGAGGCGCATTGACAATGCACCGAAGCGCGGCTTTTGCTCCGCGCAGCAGTCGGCAGCAGCAGCTACTGCGGTGGCAGCAGCTGCAGTCGGTCTAGACGACGCCGTTCCATTCGGACGAAATGCTTCACCATGTCTCGTGTTGTTTATGGTGTTTGGTTTGAGCCATGTATACGGAGACAATGAATGTCTCTTTTGTCTCGCATATGAGGCAATACATTTAGCCGGTCGTTCGCATTATATGGTCGTCGCATGTGCTTTGTAATACCAGGCAACGACATGCTGCGCATGGCTTCCAGCCTCTCTCTTCCGTTACATGTCCAACGCCCACAACTCCTCTTTCAGCCGATCGATGAGCATGTGGCGTGCGAACACGTACTTACTTACTTGACTTACTTGTACTGACTTACGTATACCTGTCCTTGACATTTAAAATCAGGCTCACACTCACGCCATTGTTTTATGGTTTTATGGTGCCGTCAGTGTCACCATTGTTTTTCGTTTATCGACCCATCCGTTAGGTTGCCTTGATTGCAGGTAATGATTGAAAGTCGCTCAGTGCTGCGGCTGTTGAACACTTCCTCGGCTGCAGATTTAAAGTTTTAAAGCTGCAGACTGCAGTAGAGCGGTAGAACCGGGTATACATTGAATTTGACGATAAGCGCTTTTCTAACATCAACGTTCGTTGGGTGTGCACACTGGTCATACGTTGGGCTATACTTAGTGGGACCAAGGTCCCTTCTGCCATGGTCTCCATATTGTAATCGTTCGAACATTCATGTATGAAATATCAACCGAATAATACTTGCTATACTGCAGTGCATATTTTAACGGGTTTGGACTACTTGGACAAAGTCTGCTACTCTACTTTCAACGTTATTGGAAACTAACATTGAAAGTAGAGTATTACATGGGACAAATCCTAAAACTACTGGGAAAATGATGGTTATGATTATGGCTATGGTTACACTGGACCCAGTGTTGGTTACACTGGACCCAGTGTCCAGTGTAACATGGCATAACCAGGGACGTAGCTAGGAAACAATTTCGTTGGGGCTTTTTAGTTTGGGGTGTGTGTGTTCCATTGGACATAGTCGTATTTGTCTACATTTTTAGTTATTTATAGCAGTAATGCATTTATTGGGAGGGGGAGGGGTTTGAACCCGTAAAACCACTTCCTAAATACGCCCATGGGCATAGCTATGCAACGGTTGCGATCAGTGGCACAGTGTGGGCCAATCTGGAGTTCTGGACCACTTGAACGCGGCCTTCTGGGAGTCTATAATAATCTAATTACACCAATGTTTTTGTGCCAGCAACTAAGACTAATGTCCGTTCAGGGCATCCGGGTCGATGGCCCGCGTGCCTGGAACAGTCTTCCTGCACTTATTCAAGCGGCCCAAAGCCTTCATGTTAGAAAACCATTTAAAATGTACTTACTATGTGACTCTTAGCATTTTCGTTGACAGTTGACAGTGTAAAGCTACTAAAGCATCATAGAAGTAGCGTGTTACTGACGATGCTATATAAATTTCTCGTAATTCCAGTTATAATGCGTTCAGGTTTTGCGTGGCAGACACTATAGACTGTACGTCCATATACCAGCGTCCATACATTGACCTTATTCAAGGACAATGACATTCTTTTTCGTATGCACCGTATATGCAGCATGTGACTACTGATCGTATACCTACTGAACAGATACAAGTTCTGCCACAGCTCCAAGAACATTCTAACTAATGGGGGGGGGGGCGTGGCGCATCAGAAAACATCTGGCACAAAGACCGAGAGGTACCGAGTTCGAGCCCCCGTTGGGCGGATATGCTTTGTAGGCTGCTATTAGCGCCGTTGTATTGCAGGCTGTCTGTTCTGTTAGTAGTTAAGATTTCAATTGCATAACATGTAAATGTACAGCGCAGTGCGTTTGTCAGGCGCTTATTAAAGAAAAGATAATTTTATTATTATAATTATTATTAAACAAGTTTTACTCGAGCTTTGGGAGTCTGCATTTTATGTTGCCCACTATTGTTATGCATTTTCATTGTCCTAATGTCGTTCAGCGAATCCTCGATGCCGTACGGTTCAGGAAATCAGATGTCATCAATCAATCAATCAATCAATCAATCAATCAATCAATCAATCAATCAATCAATCAATCAATCAATCAATCAATCAATCAATCAATCAATCAATCAATCAATCAATCAATCAATCAATCAATCAATCAATCAATCAATCAATCAATCAATCAATCAACCAATCAATCAATCAACCAATCAATCAATCAATCAGCAATCAATGCGGAAATCGCCACTTGTGACATTTCTAGGCATCTCAGTGTTGCAATTGTAACTGTATTCGCAGATTTGTGTAGCGCTTTTTCAAGACAGACTTTTGAGACTTGTCTGAGTACAATTGGCTAAACAGATTAGTGTGTAAGCTGCGTCTCATGCGCCTCTGTGAAAGAAAGCATGCGGATCACGGTTCGCTTCCCGATATTGGCTCAGAGATTTAAATCTCGGTCTAGCACTGTCCGTACACGGACACCTTAAATGGCGTGTCGCCCATTCAAAACGGGCGAACGGCGTTGAAGGATATAACCCGATCAATTTATTGAAAAATGAGCATGGTCGAGGCCATTATTTTATGGTCGCAATAGAAAAACGTGTAGGCCTACATTTATATTTATCCGGAATGAATGATGAATGAATGAATATTTATCAGGGCACTTATAACGCCTAATATATAGTTATTATTATTTTCTTAATGGTGAACTCTTTGTTGTCGAACTTTAGCATCATTTAAATACTTATTAGTTTCTTTTTTTAGAGACGCTATACAATTTTTAGCTTTCACTTACTCTTACTTAATTATTCCAAAGACGTCCATTTTCGGTAAAGGACACGATATTACAATGCCTCTTGCACTATACTCCACTGAGTTTCGCGTTGGTTTGCCACAGTGACTGTAAAGAAATCCTGGTTGAAAACGATTTTGCATCGAAACGTTATTAACATGAAGCGTAGTTTACACTGATTTTGGTCCCATTGCTGCTACACAAAAGCAGCTCTGCGTAGACCATGTATTCGGTTGTAATGCGCAGGTTTCAGTATCTGAAACAAAGAGTCGACAATCTATTATTCATGCATGATCCTTAGCAACTGCATGCGTTTCGTATCACGCAAAGGCAGCATTAGGCTAAGGCGACGACGGCCATGCATAAAACCCGATCTTCGGCTGTCTGCTTCTCTGTCTGTCTCTGTGTCTCTCTTTCTCTCTCTTTCTCTCTTCTCTCCTCGTTCGTCCCTCCTTCCTTCCATCTATCCATTCTTCTATCCTTCATCTCTTACATCCTTTCTTCCTTCCTTTATTCCTTCGATTCTACACCATCAAGTCACCAATCATTCCTTCCATCCTTTCTTCCTTCTTTCTTTTTCCTGTCCTCCTTCCTTCGTTTTTCTTACTTCCGTCTCTTCTTCTGCCTGACAAGAAAGACAGTCAAAATACCTGCAATTATTCTTCCAAAGATCATATTATGCTTCGTACTCTTCTTGCTCGCCTCTGTTTATTCTTGTTTCCTTTCCCCTCTCTCTTCCTTTCTTTTCCTCTCCCTTTCTCTGTCTCTGTCTCTGTCTGTTCTGTCTCTGTCTCTCTCTCTCTCTCTCTCTCTCTCTCTCTCTCCCTCTCTCTCTCTCTGTCTCTGTCTCTGTCTGTTCTGTCTGTCTGTCTGTCTGTCTGTCTGTCTCTGTCTCTCTCTCTCATCTCTCTCTCTCTGTCTCTCTCTGTCTCTCTGTCTCTGTCTCTGTCTCTGTCTCTGTCTCTGTCTCTGTCTCTCTCTCTCTCTCTCTCTCTCTCTCTCTCTGTCTCTCTCTGTCTCTCTCTCTCTCTCTCTCTCTCTCTCTCTGTTTTCTCTCCCTTTCTCTGTCTCTGTCTCTGTCTGTTCTGTCTGTCTGTCTGCATGTCTGTCTGTCTGTCTGTCTCTCTCTCTCTCTCTCTCTCGCTCTCTCTCATCTCTCTCTCTCTCTCTCTCTTTCTCTTCTCTCTCTCTCTCTAAACCCTTTGTTTTCCTCTCCCTTTCTCTGTCCCTCTAAACCCGTCTCTTTTGATTCTATTATCCATTTATCTGGCCCACATCCCTACCATTATTAATTGTAATAATTTATAATCTGAGTCTAAAAATTATATCCATCATGTTCGCTACACAGCATACAACCTGGCGATGTTGAACATGTGATTTCCGATGCGATTTGCCTGCGAATGAGGCGTTTGTATCTGACCGTCTCGTTCCGATACGACTCCTACCATTCGATTCACTGTTGCGTAACGACACGCTTGAACAGCGACGCGCCGATGCATTGTAGGCCGACGCAGCATTGGGACGAGACCCAGGGAATGGAAATAGGAAGTGGATTTGGAAAGGGAAGAGGGAAGGAAGGAAGAGGTGAAAGGAAGGCGGGGGAAGAGGGAAATGTAAGAAAGTGGAAGGGTTAAAGAGCCAATCCATCGAACCTCTGTTTTTCTAATAACATAAGCTCGACTCACATAACAGCTCCTCTATATCTTAGGCTACCTGCTAGGATGCCAAAGGGAATTCATATAGGACTCCCCATATGGGACCCGTTAAGAGTTCAAAGGAGAAGTTATTTGCTTCCTATAATTCTCTTATCCTCAACTAAGTTTATCATCCTGATTTGTTCTTGCCATCACGATCAAACCGTTTATGATTATGATGATGATGATGATGATGATGACGACGACTGATGACGATGACGATGACGATGACGATGACGATGACGATGATGATGATGATGATGATGATGATGAAGACGACGAAAACGACGACGACGATGATGATGATGATGACCATCTACCACCACCGTCCTCATAGTCATAACATCCTCATCGTCATCATCCTCGTCACTCTTGATATGGAGATTTCTTGGAATTCATTTGACCCTCTGGTTGGACGAGCTCGACGTGATTTTCTAAAGATGACCGGTCCAACGTCAGCCGCGGTCAAAGCGTACAGGCTTTTAATTTCAGACAATGCTTCTTGCTGCTTGGCCGCCGCCCGCATAGACGTTGGATATAAATTGGAAATTGCCTGATTAATAATGCATAGGCATGTACAAGCGTAACAGTGATATATTATATGAACAACTGTGTAAGCCTACACACAAAGACTGGCGTGTCTGCTGTCACATTTGGCCTTCGTTGGGCGCTACAACAATGGTCTATTCTCTATGAGAGTGTATGTGCTCGCGCGCGTGTGCATGTGTGTGTTCATGTGTGTATAGTTATATGTGTGTATATGTGCGCATGTGTGTGTATGTGTGCATATGTGTGTATATGTGTGTATATGTGCGCATGTGTGTGTGTGTATGTGTGTATATGTGTGTATATGTGTGTATATGTGTGTATGTGTGTATATGTGTGTATATATATGTGTATAAGCACCTGTGTGTGACTGTGTATGTTTCCATGTACGTGTGTTTGTCTCTGTGTGTGTGCTTGTCTTTTGTCGTTGAATGGCTGAGCCTGTCGTCGATTCTGTCGATGCAATCAAGCGAATCGTTCGTCATCGGCAGCAGCAGCAGCAGCAGCAGCAGCAGCAGCAGCAGCAACCAGGCATCCATGGTCCGCTGAATGCAGCCTCGCATGCACGCACGCACCGACGCATGCATGCATGCAACCACCAAGCAGTTCACAGTCTGCTTCGTTCTGCACGTCCCAACAAACGAAACACTCTCGCGGCGAGAACCACGAAGGACACCATCATCACTATCACCTGCAGCAGTAGCTGAGAATTAGACGACTAAGAGTCACGTTGACTCCATGGCCGCCCGATCACAGGAGGCTCTACCCAGGCAGCGTAACGGCGGCGTGGCCTCGGCGTCTCAGGGAGGGCCATCGGCGACGGCGGGGGCCTCCTCCTCGGGAATTTCGATGGGATCTGCAGCGCAGGGTAACGGTTCGGCGTCGCTGACCAGAAGACTGTCCAGCCTTTCGCTGAAGAACTCCTGGAGGCTGAAACATCAGGACTTCGTTCCGACCAAACCTGGGAGCAGCTGGAACGATTCGGAACCATTCCAGTGAGTCCTATAAAGCAAATCTGGCGGACATTATAATGGTAGATCGATTCTTCAGGGTTCTGTTGACATGTCATGTTTTAAATTTCAATATATGTTTATACCATTACGAATAATACATTCTATCTTGCTTCGTGACAGAATGTAGCGGCGCACTATAAACCAGAAAATAAGTAAGTAGGTTGGTAGCTAGGCAACGTATTTTTTAACACGCCATATGGTAATCAGCGTTGCGAGGAATAATACTATTTATGATGGCAACAGCAAGAACAAAAGCCTAATCAACTATAAACAACCCATAATAGCTATTAGGCCTAATTATATTGCGCGAGACAACGTCCACAATTTTCAACAAAGATGCAAAAAAACATTAAAAGAAGCACAACGTAAGCAGAACTGATTAACTACAGAAAATTCAATAATGTAGGCTTGAACACGGCTGTTAATAAATGCAATTTACTTTTAAAATAGTCTATTCTATCTTCTCTTAATCAGACTCAGGTGCTATGAAGATGCAGCAAGGGGCCGTCCATAAATGGCGTCACACTCTTTTGGCACAAAATTGGCCCCATCCCTGTCGTCACAGTTAGAGCATTCAGCAGTTCACTGCAGAGACGGGTTACTAATCGATTAGATTCTAATCGATTAGCTAATCGATTAGACCGACAGCTAATCGATTCTGCTAATTCTAATTTTAATCTATTAGAAATTTCAGTAGGTAATTCTAATTCCAATTGATTAACAATTTAACTGTTCGATTAGGCCTAGCTAATATATTCGTTCGTAATGACATTTAGCAATCATAATTATAGGCTAGAGAGCGCCTCTGAGTAGATATCTTGAAGAGGCGCTATACAAAAATGTTCAATTACATTACATTACATTATGTAACTATTAGCACTTCCGCCGGCATTTTTCATTGTAAAGCAGAACTCTTGAAGTATACAATCTTCAAATTGGCTTTTCCCTTTTGTCAAGCAGCGTGTGCATATCGACCTGTCTTATATTTGCCGATTACACCAGGTATCAATAACAGGTTTTGAATTGAAAATTGAAATTGTTTAGACCTGTCTCGTCGGAGAGAGTATGAACAAAATACATTTAATCTGTTTGCACTGTGATTTTGTGTCTCTGTTGTTTTTGGACACACTTTATTTATGAAGTTTTTAAACATTTTGGTAGACCACTTTTGAAGTTTGTAAAAACTTTGTATGCAAACCATGGGTGTAATTTCTGACTGACACACCTAAGTTAAGCAAATAAAACTGTTTTGTTTGATCCTGGCTTACTCTCATTTGGCCGGAAGTGCCTCTGATGAGACTCACCAGAAGAGGCGCTATATAAATATGTGATTACAAATGACAATACAATCATAATACAATAACAATCGGTGTTGCAATTAGTTGCTGAGAAAGAGTACAATGTTAGAGACTCTCGATAGCAATCGGCCTATATTTATATTGAAAATACACTCGTATTTTCTGAGAGGCTCATATTATCGGGCGACATATAAATCTCACATTACGTTACATTGCGTAACGTTACATCACGTTACTTATGTTGCGTTTTTAGTCAAGCACTAACGGAAAAGGTTTCTAGAAATCGGACGTGGCGGTGAAATGCTTAACGATGTCGTTTGTCAACATTGAGGAGGGAATAGTCTGCGACTTGAATTTATTCCTACATGTGCGAGAACATAATTATATAGGCCAATGTAACGTGATTTAATGTAAGCCACTCCAATCTAATCTTATTCAATCTACATCAATTTATGCTACTCCAAAATAATCCAATCTTATTTAATATAATGTAATTAAACTGCTTCAATAGAATCTAATATTTTGTACCCGGTGATGTAATTATTATTTGGCGTAGTAGTGCCACGTAATTAAGGCACATCGTCATATAATAAGCGCTTCGAGACGAACTGTAGTCGGCAGCAGGTTATAAGAGAGGTCCAGCTGAGATCCAATACAAGAGATTTACAATTACATTTACATTTACAAGAGGCCACAGAGACCAGAAGTCAGACTGAGATGGGTGCTTGGGAGGTGGTAAAACCACCGGGTAACATGGGTTGTGTATCCGGAATTCATTCGCAGCGACAGCAAGGAGCAATAAATGTAGGCGGTTAGCGCCTTTGTGGTGTATAAATGCGCTAGTTAGATATACATACATACATACATACATACATACATACATACATACATACATACATACATACATACATACATACATACATACATACATACATACATACATACATACATACATACATACATACATACATACATACATACATACATACATACATACATACATACATTACTATGAACATTTGTGATTTGATACTACTTCTGCCATCAATTATATTATCCATTTGTAACAGGTGGCTCATTAGCGTGACCTACATGTAGGTCCCTCAGGGTCTTTGTCAAACATGGTCCGGGTCTCGACATACTCTATGAGATTAACGAGATCGAACAATTTACAAAAACGAGCTATACGCGTAATTGATGGCACTCGGCACTCGAAGCTCTTGTAAATTGTTCAATCTCATAGAGTACGTCGAGGTCCAGACCATGTTAGTAGTTATGAATACCCCGTTTTGTACCTCAATTTATACCCCACCCACATTTACACTCCCGTTTTGGACCTCAATTTATACCCCACCCACTTTTACACTCCCGTTTTGGACCTCAATTTATACCCCACCCACTTTTACACTCCCGTTTTGGACATCAGTTTGGGTACGAATACAGGGTCAAAGGTCAAACGACCACGGCCTCCGCTAAAAACAGACACCCATTAAATTTGGTCAAGGGTTGCGCGCGTGGGGCGTGCGTGTGCATACCCACCACTCCATTGCAAGCTGCCCAAGCTCATTGAATATTCATTAACCACAGCAGCAGCTGGCCATTCTTTGGTCCATACCACCATTTCTCTTACACACACAGCCCATTTTAGCCTCAAACATACAACTACCAACCCTCCCACGCACTCTTCTAAGCCCTGCAAGGCGCCCAAGCAACACTCTTAGAATCTTCATTAAGCTCATTTTGCAATATTTCTCAATACATGCAACCACGCTCTATGTCTTCATGCACATTTTTCACTCTTACAAGGCACACATCTTAGTGTGTACACATTGGCATCATTGCATTTGGCGTTTCTACACGTAACCAATGAGCGAGCAAGCACATGCAGCTCACACAAATTGCGGTATTTTACACTACAGATGCCTATTCTTTTGCATCATACCACCATTTCACTTAGGCAAGCGGCCAATTTTTACTCGCTAGCCTTCATTGCAGGCCACTGCAACTAGGCTTTGCACAAGCAGTGTTTTACAAGGCTGACTAAGTCCATTTTATTAATCCTTAAATACAAATTGAGTTCTTTTACACAATATGCGTAGGCAAGCTGCTATAGCCAGTGTATTTGCGCTTTTACACCTAGACGCCTCGCGTTGGGCCTGCATTCGTTACCTTGTTTTACAAGGGTGACCAAAGCCCATTGAATATTCATTTGTCTTATGCCTTTTTACACTTGCACATAGCTCTTGGCATTCAACTGCTCACACATTCATCGCTTAAACTGAATTTAGCATCTGTCTTTACACTAAAAATATCACTATAGACGGAGAAGCTTATTTGGGTAATGTGCTTTTACAGTTAGGCCTCAAACTATACTACCTAAACTTATCATGAGACTTAAATTTAAAGTTAGCAACTTGGGTTTTCTCTACTCAAGCAGCTGACTCGACTTACAATTTTGAAAGACAGAGCAATGGCACCCAACCAGGGTATGTTAAGCAGCTGAGTCGACTTACATTTTTGAAAGACAGAGCAATGGCACCCAACCAGGGTATGTTAAGCAGCTGAGTCGACTTACATTTTTGAAAGACAGAGCAATGGCATCCAACCAGTGTATGTTTTAGCAATAGCACCGAACCAGAGTATGGTTTAGCAATTTCGCCCATGCAGTGTTTTTGAATTTGGGCTACAGCATTTAAGCTTAGGTGGCAAGCCCGTCTTTGAGTTTCACATGTTTTACAAGGCTGACCGACACTCATTCACTTAGTGTGGAAGCCAAGGCATGCTGTGTTTGCACTCGCATGCCATTACAGCAGTTGGCCGACCTCCTTTTACACCTAGAGTGGAAGCCAAGGCATGCTGTGTTTGCGCACGCATGCCATTACAGCTCTCCCATTTAGCAATGAATATTTAGTAGTTGACTTCTCTTTTTGGGCGGCCTACAAACTTTTACAACTTAAATTCTTGTTTAGAGAGTTCACACAACTAGTTTATGATTCTGACTTATAATTTTTCTAGAGAATTTGAGGACTTAAGAGAGAGAGAGAGAGAGAGAGAGAGAGAGAGAGAGAGAGAGAGAGAGAGAGAGAGAGAGAGAGAGAGAGAGAGACATGGAGATAAGGAGCGTTGCGCTTTGGTAGGCACAGCGCGGTTGCGAGTGAGGGATGTAAAGAGCTAGAGCGAGAGAGAGAGGGAGAGAGGTGTTTTGGCAGAGCTGGAGGAGAGAGAGAGGGACTTGATGCCCTAGATTTTGGCAGGGCTGGAGGGCCAGAGAGAGAGAGAGGGAAGCGATACGTAGGCTATATATGTACATATATTAGATAGAGCAGAGCATATGCACATATATATTCAGACATGCCCGGATGCATGGAGGGTTTGTATAAATACTGGGAGGCGTTGGAGAGACATTCAAAATTCATGCAGAACATACAGCGGCTAGTGGGGCAGGTCGATTGCTTTCCTATTATTCCTTGTTTATATGGCGCCTTTGCTTAGTGTGGGTTCGCCCGTTAAATATCTATAGGTATGTGCATATGAATGAGTGCGTTCATATAGGGTATACATGCAAACTTTATATATATATTTATGCCATGGAATGCATGTGTATGCGTGAATACATTGTGCAGTTTTCGTAAATCTAGAATATTCATTGTTTCACATTACTGAGTGTATTAGAATAATAAATACATGTATGATTGTATATGTACATATTTATGTTGTCCAGACTGTATGATTATCCAGAATATATTATGTTGTTTCAGACTATATAGTGTATTGGAGTATATGTGTGTATGCGTGTATATGTGAGTATATGTGAGTTTATGGGTGTACATGCGTGTACATGTTGTGCAGGTGTTATAGCTGGAACATTTGATGCCCTATATTGTGAAACGCGTGTGTACACTTGATCAAAACAGTTGCCATGGTAATTGGAACCAACCAAGTCAAAGTATCATTCGGAAGCTGCAGTTAGTTTCAGCAGCAACTGAAGAAGCAACTGAAACAACAGCTATAGCAGAGGCCAGCAGCAGCAGCAGCAGCAGCAGCAGCGGCGGCGGCAGCGGCACAGCGAACACCATACAGTAACAACTGCTCTACCAAAGAACCAGTAACAACAAAATTAATTACAATAACAGAACCAAAGACTATGTATACCGACAATAGAGATAACAATAGATATAACAATAGCGATAACAATAGAGATAACAATAAAGATAACAATAGATATAACGATAGAGATAGCAATAGAGATAACAATAGAGAAAGCAAGAATGCATGTGTCAAGTAGTCATGTTGAAGCGCCTTTAGCCGGTTCTATGTCGAGCTATGTAAGAGCTTGGATACATACATACATACACACATAACGACAATAGAGCAACAAACCTATTGCGACAATTATAGAAGCAAAAGATAATAATAACAATAGCAGCGAAAGGCCATAAAGACAAAATGAAGCAACAAACTATCACGACAACAGGCGCAACAAAAATATAGTGACAATCGAAGCAACAAACCTAATAAAAACGACAACAGAGATGCAACATAGCAACAGGTAGGCTTATACAACTTATGCAGCAAAAAACCTGTAGCGACAATCGAAGCAACAAAACACAATAGCAACAATCGAAAGAGCAAAATTATAGCAAGAGAAGCAGACACAGACACACTGATAGACGCAGCAACAGGTACAGCAACAGACACAGCGACAGAACAGAAGATATATATATATATATATATATATATATATATATATATATATATATATATACAGCAACATATATATATACATATATATACAATGGCAGTAATATAGCCGCAGCTGGTGAAGTTGAACGTCATAGAAGGAGGAGACGGTGCACGGGCGCTGCAGCAATGAGCAATTGCTCCCTTCCATGCACATCTCCGTTCTCACCCTCTGCCTCTCTGGCTGCCCCGTTCCATTCCTCTGCCCCTCGTCGGTGCCACTCTGGATGTCCGGTTGCCGTGACCAGCAGTGAGCAGCTCTCTCCGTCCCCAGAGTATCGTTCTGATTTCCCTGCAGTTGCTAGTGCGTGGCTTGGGATTCCCACGGAAGTCCGGGGATCAGTTACGACGCAAATGATCAGCACCGCCTTATGCTCAGCTTAACAGCCGCACCATGAATATTATATAATATACATAGACACTATATATGTACATAAAATATACACTCTATATGTGCATAATTATACATATTCACATTGATATATAATTGCCCCAATTCGTGCCTCTATTATATCTCTTCTTCGTTTTGGTGTGATATATATTATACTAGCAATTTTTACCCGGCGTTCGCCCGGGTTTTCCCCAGGCGTAATTTTTAACGGCTGCAAATAAAGGCTACTTACTTACTATATTTGCTGATGGGCTTCAAATATTTAAAAAAATGTCCATATATCTGAATGGAAACGATATTTAGAGGTGAACATAGTTGCTTTGCCCGTGTACTGCACGGGTTATCTCTACCTTATAATAATATTATAGGCAATATTATTATTTTGTTCCCCGTTCTTTACGGTTTATCTCTACCTGAAATAGGCGTATTATTTTGTTCCCCGTACTACACGGGTTATTTCTAAATTATAATAGGCGTATTATTTGCCGTTGGCCAGCGTGACGTAAGATTGCATATTTAGCCGCGTGACGTAATTTAAGATTGCATATTAATTTTAGTGACGTGGTGGACAAATGGGCATGCTTATAATGTCCATAAATCGGAATTGAAAGCAAATTATGAGCTGAAAGTAATTGGGATGAGATAGAAATTCGAATAGCTAAAGTAAGTTTCGAGTTGCTTTGACCTAGAAAATCGGCAATGGCCGTGGTTGCAAAAAATGTGAGCTTAGTGTAATTAGGTCACCAAATCTGTAAATGGTTGCGCTGACCTAGAAATTCGCCCGTGGCGACTTCTGATTGGTTGCTAGATGCTCCGTGTGACGTAAGATTGCTTATTAAGCATGCGTGACGTGAACAAATGGCCTTACTATGGGCGGTATTGAAATAAGCTCGCTGAAAAGTTAAATTTAAAATGGCCATATATCGGCGTTTAAATAAAATTGCGAACTGAAAATAGTCGCGTTGACCTAGACGTTGCGTAATAATGCTTTGTAAATTTTTTCAACTCGCTAAACCGTTCCGTTTCGGAGCCTTTAGCCGGACAGCGATGCATTGCAAACATACATACATACATACGGAAGGACAAACTTTAAGAATTATAGTATAAGATGCTTTTGACGTGATTGCGGCTTGGCTTTTGTGCGTCATTTGTTGATGCCTTGTGCGATAGACATCGGCGCTATAGAAGTTGCTAATTATTTATATTATTCCTATATTAGCGCCTTCGTGAGTTTCTTTTAAGGCGCTATATAAATGGCCATATACATACATACATACATACATACATAATTTAGATTAGGGCTGGTATTGATTAAAAATAATTTTAATCGATTAATCTCTTAAATTTAATCGAGATTAATCGATTAAATTCGATTAATTTGGTCCATGTTACATACAATCATGTAAAGCGTGGAAAACTGTTTTGACTGTATACACTATACACTGCAAAATCCTTCAATCATTCGATATGCCAAAGTTCAAAATTGTCAAACTGAGAATTGTAGGAAGTAGTAACTACGTTCTATCTACAAAAATCTTCAATAATTTCGCCATCTTCGACTTTTCCATCAGCATTTACCTTAAATGCAAAATGGGGGTGGTTGCCACCCCCCTAGTTTTTTTTTTTTCATCTCAAACTTTTTCCGTATGGAATAAAAATTTGACCTTTTAGGTAGCTGTAGGGGGTTCATTTGCACACGTTTTGAGGTAAAATGTGAGATGATATCTCACACCGTTCAAAAGTTATACCCAATATACCCGAGGCACCAGGGGGGTGGATACCACCCCCCTAGATTTTCGACTATATCTTATCCGTCATTTAATATTAAGAGACACAAATTATACCATTCTATAGAGAGAATGTGGGGCTACATTTCTATGGTCACTGAGTTGACCTGAGACAACCGGAAGTGCTCAAAATAAATTATAATACGCGTAACATGCGTGAAAAATGGCTGAATGGAAGGACTCCCCCCTTAGTTTTTTGTCTGTAGCGTATTCATTTGTCTTCCTGGAAGAGAAACAAAGACACCATTCTTTAGAGGGAATGAAGGGCTTCATTTGCATACCTACATCTTTGTCTTTTGAATACCGGAAGTGATCAAAATAAATAATAATACGCGTAATCTGTGTGAAAATGGCTGAATACAGCGTTACAACGTAAACCGATATATATGTATGGATATATATGTATGGATGTACATTTATACTATATAAACATGTGTAGGGATGATTTTGTGTATCTTTTATACATGGATTAGTTTCAAAACACACATAATCTTATATTTGTTTATCCTAAAAGTACAAAATGTACGCAATAATATACAAAATTGCTCATTAATGGGTCCAATTGTTAAAAGTGATGTAATTTCGAGGTGCATTCACATAATGTACAACTAAATACACCATTCTGTGCAGAAATGAATGCTGAATCCAATGCTATATTACAAGTTATGATATAAAACCAAACACGAAATCCAGGGGTGGTAACCACCCCCTTGGTAAGTCCGTGTTACAAAAAAGCTTGGTAGCCCTAGGGTTAAATGCAAAATGATTGCTTAATATTCCACTCAAATGTTTCACATTATTACTGTTCGCCATATTGTTTATTCCGGAAATATAGGTCGTTTGACGTAATAAAATAAGTACACAAATTAATCGAAAATTAATCGAACAAACCGAAATTAATCGATTAAAATGTTTAACGATTAATCGATTAATTAATCGTTAAAATCAGCCGCCCTAATATAAATGTATCATGTACCGGAGAGTCATTGAACGATATTCATCAAGCGTATTTATTATAATTATATGACATATAGGTCTACATATAATGTAGGCACCCGCCTCTTCCGGGCTGTTCGTGCAGATCAGGGCCATGATCTACCTACTGCCCCAATTAAAACTTGTATATGTGCTACGTCCACGTAAACACGACAGAATTCTACCTGTTGCAGACTGCAGTCTGGCACGCAAAACATTAATTATTAGGATGATTTATTTGTGATTATATACTTCATAATGAACCTCAGTGGAATCGCACTCCGCCAACTGGTTTTGATAATAGTCACACCAAATCCACAAGAGTCAAGTTCATTCATTCATATCGAACATTTATTTAGCTCCCCTTCTGGAAAAGTATTCAGAGGCGCTCAACTACTCAGTTAGCAAACGTATGAGTGAGTTTCGATGCCATGCATGGCCAGGACGGATTACTGTAGGAACTATAACGAAGCCATGGTACATTCAAGAAAAAAGCTAAAACTTTAGAACATAAATAAATATTGGGGGAGTTAAAAGACTAAGGGCGGTCAATTCAAGAGTAAAGTTAAAACTTTAGGTTTAGAACACAACCATTATTGCAGCAAAAAGAATTGACATAGGGGAGGAACAAATATTAAGGGTGGCAAAAGACGTCCTGGGGCGGCAGATTGCAGAATCAACCTGAAATTCAGAGAGGACAAGCATTGATGATCTGCAGAGACGCTAAGGCGGAGAATGTCTATTGTCTATTGTTGCTTGTGTATTGAAACTTGACTTTCAGACAATGCAACTGCATTTGACATTGTCCTCCTTCCGAAGTTCATAAGTGCACATACGACAGAGCATCGATGGCGCTGAGCAAATGGGCGTGAAAGACTTGCTCAGGGTCCTTACACTTAGTACACACTAACCGTCTAAGCGTAGGCTTAGAACCCATACCCTCCGTGTTACAGTCAGAGCCTTCCATCCATTCGGCTACCGCGTGTGTTGTATGTTTGCACGACAACACGTCGACCGACAGGTCTAACAATCCTACAACCCTGTCAAGGCCGTAGCCAGGATTTTGTTTCGGGGGTGGGGGGTGTTTACTCGTTCTTGAACAAGCCGACAAGCAACCGTCAACCGTCTATATATTATAAGGGGTTTGGAGGAGCGCTGTGAGCTCTCAAAGCATTATCGAGCTGCATCATTTAAGTTCACATGAGTGCTCTTAGATCTTACACCGTATAGGGCCTATGTTAGTAAAATAATTATAATGCAATATTTATATTATACATTATTTAATTTGGGGGTGTTTAAATCCACCCAAAACAGTCCCCCTAAATACGGCCTTGAACCCTGTCACTGAACGACGCCCTTGCTATTCAAGTTCTTATGTATGGGTGTGTATAGTAAATTAGCAAATACATTAGTTTTGTTGTTTTCTCGAACAGGAAGTTGTTGGATCGAGCGAATGATTGGCTGTCGAGAAACGAAGACGTTCAGCTGAAGACGTGTGAGACGATCACGTGGATGTCACATGAGCAGAGATGGTTGGGAGACAGCGACCAGATGGTCCTATCGAAGAGCATCGCTGAAGGAAAAGACAACCACTTCCTCAGAGGACTGAGGTATGCAGCTTTCAAATCCTATACATACATAAAGATTTCCTTTAGCATTAGGCCTACATACTCATCCTGTGCGGACTAATTTCTGTGGGCAATTCTTGCAAACAATTTTTTGTGCATGGGCAGCAAATCATTGGCGTGCACCTTGAAACAACTTTTAAGCAAACATGACCGGCCATTATGCGCCTATCTTTGCATGTTCTCCTCGTTCCCCGTTCGTGGACACTTCTATTATGCAGCTCCGTGCCTTCTCCGTTGCCGGTCCTGCGATCTGGAATGGTCTTCTTGTGGCACTATTACGCCTAGTGCCCAGAACCCATGGGGCCACGTTTTACTCTAGCCTCAAGACTGTTCTCTTTAGCCGGTGTTGGGTCCTGAGTGATCCTGAGTAGATAATCTTGAAGTGGAGCTATATAAATCTCCATGAAATGAATGAGTTAATGAGTCTCTATTATAAGTATACGTGTGCATGAATTTCAAAAATGACATCCGTCCATTTTCGATGGATTTATATGAGGCTGCTACCTGCGCCTTCGAGAGTTTTCTAAAAGCGCTAAATAAGCCTTTTTCGTAAGCTGTCGACTTTCAGTGAATGCAGAGTCCAGCAGAGAACATGTTTCTGGCTTCGATTTGGCGTCTAATAGAGAAGCCATTTGAATTGGCATTTAACGCAGAGGTCGCTTCGGCGTTGTCCCAGTTTATAGGCCCCCTATTGCTTTTCAAATGACCTTTCCAGCTAAATGTACGCAACCGGAATAAATCCGAATGGTCGGTCTGATCATGGATAGGGAGACAGTGAACGCTAGAAGGTCCCTTTTGTCTATATCCGCAACAAAATCCGTGGCGACGGAGATACAGAGATATGGCACGCACTCAAACGCCGTGAAGTTTCCCAGAAACGGCGCCAGATAAATGTCCATTTACCTTGCACAGCAAACTGCCGCCGCCTTTATTATACATCTATACATAGGCCTATGCCTACATATAAAATGTATATAAAAATTATATTAGTTGCATGCGAAACTGAATATTTTGAAGAACTCTAACGTTCTATTTATTTATTTATTTATGGAGAAAGAGTGTTTCAGGTGCGAGGTGGTAAAAGCAAAAGCCAAAAAGAACAGAGAAACCGATAGTCTGGAAATATTAATTCGCGATGAGATGCGTCGATATAAGACAGAACACAGGAAGTTAAAAAGTTACTCAGCGTTAACTATGTTTCAGTGTCTTTGTGAAACGCCCTATTTTATATCGAGTGTCTTGTTGCATGCATAATTTATACACATAGACACACACACATATATACATGCATACACACATATAGACATGTAAGTATGCTATGTATAACATAGACATTAGAGAGACACATTTATACATAGGCCTATAAACATCCGAGAAACTTGGCCAAGTCATCACAAACAGCTTGAAATCGTCTTAAGACCAGACCCAAAGGAGCATTCAAAATCTATCAATCCCTTCCTATGCTTCTTTCTCCTCTTCCTCCCCTTCCTCCCCTTCCCCTCCCTTCCCCTCCTCTTCCTTCTCCTCTTATTCCTCCACCTCTTCCTCCCTTTTCCTCCTCTTCTCCAAGTACTCCTCTTCCATCTCTTCCACCTCTTCCACCTCTTTCTTCTCTTCCTCCTCCTCCTCTTCCTCTTCTTCTCCGCGTCCTTCTCTTCCACCCCTTCCTCCTCTTCCTTCTCTTTCTCCTTTTTCTTCTCTTCTCCACGTACTCCTCTTCAGCCTCTTCCACCTCTTCCTCCTCTTATTCCTCCTCTTGCTCTTCCTCCTCTTCCATTCATAAGTTTCCTCATCGATGGAAATCATGGAACTCCAAGCACCTGTCCTCATCCGCATATTCTCACTTTGACTAGTAATCGATTCTGATCAAAGCTCATCCCCAACAGAATGCTGATACTGATGGACTCAAATAGAACCTCCTCAGCAGTCTGTCTGTCTCTGTCTGTCTGTCTGTCTGTCTCTTTGTGTCTGTGTATGTTAGTCTTCACTGTTTGTGTCTCTATTTTGGGTTTTCAGTACATGTATATATATATATATTTATATATAATATATATCACTCTGGCTGTCTATATTTTTCTGTTTCGCCGCATCTCCTCTTCATCTCTGTGACTTTATAGTATATATAATGTATATAATATATATGCATATATACAAATATATATAACCATGACAACGTGTTGCTTAGCAACATGTTTTTTTCGGATTTGTTCTTGGGCACCATCAATTAGACCCATAGTCCACTTACACCTACGCACCATACTGTATAATTATGCAAGTGCCGACATTGGACCACACGCGTTAGATTTGTGGCGAGGTCTTGGCACGTTCGCAATTTTTTTTATTATTGATAGCTCTGTTATTATTTGGATATCGAGTCAAGCACTGTGATCGATCAACGTTCAGTGTTAGTTGCTGCACCATTGCTACTTAGCTCCGTCTCCTTTTCTCTCTGGTCTACTGGCAACCTGATGTTGTTCTTCACACGGTATATATGCCTCTAGACGAACCCTCGGATTTGACGCAGCACTCATGCTGTGGCGCCCTGCATGCGCTCGTGCACTTTTAAGTGTGCGATAAACGACCACTTGCAAAAAGGCTGCAGGCAATCGATACGTGGATGAGAAAAAGCATGTCTTCTTGGTCCATTGTGTCTGCGCGATAAGGAACAATGATCTAGTTCGATCTAAGTCTTTGAAACGAAACGCATAATTGGAAATATGTTTACTTACATGTGTTTCTGTCGTGGGCCCTGTACAGCTGATGCAGAAATGTGTCCGATTGTCTGCATCTGATATGGATCCCGGCCCCACTGTGGAATTCCATTAGCCAGAAGGGAACAATTGGGGAGAATTTATATATAGGTATATATATTATATAATATAGACTCATATATATAAAGCATATATTATATTATACACGGTACCATTGGCCAACATGTTTCTTATGTATTTGACAAAACAAGAGACGCATCGTGTTGTCTAGGCCTACATCACTGACTATGAAGAAGAGGAGGAATAAGAGGAGCAATCCCTGGAGCGATCCGTGAAAGAGAGATATTATTGGCATATATTGTTAGTATCTCCACTCTCATCCTCACCCTATAAGGGCGATTGGTCAGACGTCCCCCTCAAAGTCTGATCTTCCCACTCACAGCATACCCAATTTATGAATGAGTCCTCTAAAGGGAGCAAGTGGAGTACATATTTTAAAAAGAACTCTTTCCGCCCTGGCGGACATTTGAACCTACAACCTCTTGACTGAAAGTTCAGCTTGCTAATCACTAGGTTGTCTCGCATCCCAGGCCACGATGGCCTTTGATTCCCTTAGAAGTTACGTCGGCTTCATTTAGTCATCTAAATACCGAAATTATCCTTTGTAGGGCCTATACAGTGGTCCTGATATTATTTTTAAGAGCATTAATATTAACTAGTTAGACTTTTACAGAAATCATGCGATTTATTTATGTTGGGCTTTGTATATGTCTAGACCTCTATTTCCGTCCATAAGCATTAGGGTGATTCAAGTTCTGTAGCAAAAAAATTAAAGTGGACAATTAAGAGAGGCTCTTTACTTTTTGAGTTCCTTTTACTACATAGATCAAAACTGTGAAATTTGGCTGAAATTGGTTTGTATTTAGGACTGCCTCAAGAAGCTCAAAGTTTATTCTGAAGATAAATTTTATTAAACTAATTATTTTTATTGTCAAGCATTTTAAATTACTTACTTACCTATTTCTTAATAAAGAACTAAAAAGAACATACAAAATTACTCCTCCGCCACTGCATGTCCGTGCCCTAGTGCCAGGCAGTGCCAGTCCCAAACCTGGATGAAGGAGGAGGGCGATGCTAATGATCTTTGTTATCACACAGTGTCATTATCCGAAACAACTTCTACTACACAAAATGATGGATTATGCAAACAACCAAATTTTTTAGTTTATTATTATAATTTATTTAAAATAAAATATTGCAATCTACTTGAGAAATATGTTTTAGTATTTTTTTAATAAAGAAAATAATATTGTGGCTTAAACCAGGTCAAAGACTTTCATTTCATCTTATTGGAAAACCTCAGGAAACGTTTTGGGGTAGAGTATTACCTACAATCTTCGGCAATTGGAATATCTTTTGATATGACTGCATCCAACACGGGTCGCCTCAATGGAGTTTGCGTTTTAATGGAAAAAAACTTGAAAAAAGTGTGATATGGCTTGCATGTCACCATCATATGCATTAACTACTCTGTGTAGCCTACACGTATTCAATGCAGCTGTTGGTCCAACATCAGATCCAGATGTATTACTTTTTAAGGGATTCCGGCAATATTGACCCAAAATTTACCAAGAAATGTACTGTTCTAATACAGACAATTGTCTAAATGAACAGTTAAATACACTAAAGATGGATATGATACAATTTATAATGGATATTCTAAACGAAAATTGAACTGGAAGCTACCGAGGGAGGATTATAGAGAATTATTGGAGCTCGGTCTAAACTCTCTTCCAGAGTTTCCAGCACATGGAGCAGATTTTTGAGTGCGAGATACATTCCATCATACACACTGGATGGCTAAACTCATTTACATTTTAAAGATTTTTCATTTCAAAGCTAATTCAAGCTAAGACAAAATGAAGCCGCTGGTTATTTGCAATTTGGATTTTTTATAACTTTAGTTTATGTGAAAGCATGGATCACATGTCCCAATGCATGTGATCTGCACTTGATATAAGAGCTAAAAAAATATTCATCAACATCCAAAGTAATTTCACAAACAGGATTGAAAGCAATTGGTCGTCACTTCTGGTATCTCGGAAAAGAAATGGCACCACTTGGTTTCTTTCCGAAAAAGTTTCCACGGAAACTAAATATCTCAAAGAGGGATTGCACTAGCATCAACCTTCAACTCAACCTTGACGAAGCAAGAAGATCAAAAACAATTTTTGTTCCAAATTATAGAAGACCATCGGAAACAATTTCCAAATTCAATCAAAAATCACTTTCCTGAATGTAATGAATAGTGTTATCTAGTATATACAGTAAAGAAATTGGGTACATACATATTTTCTACCAATTTTCATTTTAATTAATTAAAAACATATTGGGATTTAAAATAATTATACACAATAGCCTCTTAGGCAGTGCTACATTGATTTTTAAGACTATATTATTAAGTTTTCCAGTAAAATTGTTTGTTAACTAAAATTCAATTTTTGAACAAAATGAGTTAATGTTAGATAATTTCAAGGTCGTTGAGGCAGTACTAAATATTATCCAATTTCATTTAAATTTTTTCCCCTTTATTTTATTACCAAAAGGAACATAAAAAAGCAAGAGCACAACAAATATAAGATTTTCAATTTTTTTGAATCACCCTAATAAGCATGTTTTACATATGAACAACGCGAACCATGAGTCACAGTCTGTTGCAGCATTATGCCACAGCCAACTGTTTTCAAAGAGAGTCGATTGTGAATTGTTTCAATTGCATAACATGTAAATGTACAGCGCAGTGCGTTTGTCAGGCGCTTCAATAAAGAAAAGATTATTATTATTATTATATTAATATTGATGGGGGTTTTGTAATTGTAATGCTATATTTAAACAACGCTCTCACACAAAAGAAAACCCAATCAGATGTTGGGGTGATCTATGGCGAGCTCGCGGATGAGTATAGGCATATTTGAACGAGTCAAAGCCCATGCCATGTATGTCTACATATACAGTATGTAGGCCTATTCATGTGCAATATATAGAGCCTGCGTGTGTGTGCCTTTGTGTGCACGCATAATGCATAAAAGGCTACGAAATATATGCTAGCTTTAAGAAAGGAGCAAATAGTTTAAAAAGGTATTCTGTCGCTGACTTTAAACCGTTGCAACATTTTGGGATAGCCACCACAATGTCATCCAGCCCGTTCTTGTTGTTGTATTACTGCTTAACGACACTTTTTCATATCGAAGATGATCAGTGTCGGAGGCAGAAAGCAACCTCGTACTCCACGTTTATATTGCGACCGAGCCACCCGCAGTAAAGATCCGAGAAATTAATCTCTGATAAACCGACCGACCGGGAAGCGAACCCGGGGCGCCGGCGCGGCAAGCGGGCACCAACCCACTCGGCCATGGCACTCAGCCCGTTCTTCATAGGCCTACAGAATTTATATAGCGACTGACAGTACAGCGGCTCTTCCTTGATGCACTGGATGACATTTGCACCACAATGTGTCTACTCTGCCCACTTCTTCAACCAGCCCATCTTCCCTGTCTTCCCTCTCTCCTCTCTCTCTCTCTCTCTTCTCTCTCTCTCTCTCTCTCTCCTCTCTCTCTCTTCTCTTTCCTCCTCTCTTCCCTCTCTCTCTCTCTCTCTCTCTCTTCCCTCTCTTCCCTCTCTCTTTCCTCTCTTCCCTCTCTTCTCTCTCTTCCCTCTCTTCCCTCTCTTTCCTCTCTTCCCTCTCTTCCCCTCTCTTCCCTCTCTTCCCTCTCTTCCCTCTCTTCCCTCTCTTCCCTCTCTTCCCTCTCTTCCCTCTTCCCTCTCTTCCCTCTCTTCCTCTCTTCCCTCTCTTCTCTCTCTTCCCTCTCTTCCCTCTCCCTCCCTCTCTTCCCTCTCTTCCCTCTCCCCTTTCTCCCTTTGTTAATGTGCCTATTACACGCGAATTGCTTCGTAGTTGCGATACAATGCATCCGATGTCCTTTGCAAGAGGAATCCAATCGTGGAGCCCCATCCAGTATATTCTGAATGAAGATCGGCCTAATATATATGACGACGACTGTGACAAGGGGAGGGAGGTGTATGTGACATGGAGTCTCTTTCGAAACAATTCCTGAACGCCAGACAATGCGCGGCTTATATCCCCTTCCCTTCCCCATCTCGTAGCTAAACCTTTTAGTAACATCGTCTGATTATAAACAGCCACCGTTAAATATCGATTTAATGTATTCATTCCGAGCATATGACACTAAGATAAATGGATATGTACGTGGATACATGGATGTGTGTGACAATCGTATATGTATGTACATTGTGCAATGCGCATGTGCATAGACCTTGATCAGTGGCGGCTCTACAGGGGGGCCAGGGTTTCCTCACTTGCCCCCCCAACTGAGGTTGTGGCCCCCCAGTGGCCCCCAAATTTTATTCCAAAATATTATGAAATATGGTATCATTTAATTTTGATATTTTCAAAGGTATTACTTACTTGCTTAAGCATGAAGCATGATGAAATCCGATGTTATTTTATCTGTGGTGTTTTCACAAACATGACCTATTTACTTCCTGAGAGTTTTAATTATTTTCTTGTCGTATAAGCTACATTCCTGCTATCCATCACTGACTCCCTATCCGCAAGTATATTGAGTACAGCAGGCGCGGATTTAGAGGGGGCGGAGCCGGCGTACGCCCCCCCCTAAACCTGCAGCAAATGTTCTCAAACTAAACTGACCTAAACTAATACAACTGCAATTTGGGAATAGGCTGTTTGAAGTAGCTGGACCGGCAGAATGGAGCTCTCTTACCGGAGCTCTCTTACCTACTTACCTGAGTTGCTAGCAGACGTTGCCCACGTGACCAATGACTTTTGCCGTGACGTCATTCACAAAGTTCATGTACAGACAAAATTTACGTAAATAGAAATTGGTCAATTTAAAAATATGTCGAGTGGTCCGCCGTCAAAACGGCTTAAACAAGCAGTTTTATCATTCGCGATTAAGCCGACTGCCGTTGGTAAGACATACTATGGGGGTAGTATGTGCTTAGAGTGCAAAGGTTCTAACTCCATTTATTGAAATTGTTCAGGAGAGCAAATCTAAACTTTCGATTGTTGCCACAAATCTAGTAAGTTTTATATCATTGTGGTTTATATGCATTTGGATAATAAATAATTTCTTAGTTGGAATGTTGCTATCTTTTAAAAAAATATTTATGACGCCTCGCCTGAAATATTCAAAATAACGGCACGCCTCGCCTGAAATATTCAAATTTGCGGCTTATGACAGACAATAGCACCTTTGCACATTTCAAAATATTTTGAGATCTGGAGATAGGCCCTTGAGTAATATAACATCTTAGCCTATATTTGAGATTAAAAAGTGCCTTTTAAATAAAATATTAGTATCAGATAATAAATAAAAATAATGATTTGTGTAAAATTGAATTCACCGACATTAAGTTAGCCTAAGATTGGACTTCAATGATTTCTCTGACCAAATAAATTTATTGACATCGAGCTAGGAATGAACTTCAGTATTTTCGATTCACACATTAGATTTTTCGGCAAGCATTTAGTTTCGGGGTGCGTGTATTTTCTCCCGTCATTTTAAGCATCGTGAGAGTCGGTTAGGGTAAGGTTACGCGTCGTCAGGGTCGGTTAGGGTTAGGGTCGTCTTTAGAAAACATCGTACCTTCCGCGCAGCACGCCAAAAGATGCCGTCCGACGCCCGTAAACTTACGCACCCCGATACTAAATGCTTGCCGATTTTTCAACCACACTGTCAGATTCAAGCCAGCGAAACACTTTTGTTTCGTTGTGAATATTTTACTCGTCAATTCCAAATTTTTTCGTATGCCCGGAACTACAGACGAAAGTCATAATTAGCTCCTAACGAACAGGCTCTTAATTACTCACGTTATCGCTCACAAAATATTAAATTGATGTTATTTTTAGATAATAACATTACTATGATTAAATAAATAATATTTTAAGAATAATAATCCTGACTAAAGCAAAATGTTACAAACTTAATTATTAGGAACTTACAATTTTCCGTTGAAATACCGTCAGTACGACGTCATAATATGGCGTCAGTGTAAAGAGTGCAATAGTTCTATCGTCAATAGAACCTTTGCACATTTCAAAACTTAGTGATTGGAGATAGACCAAACAATAAAGCAGCTATTACGTTTTTATTTACACTCTGAACAAAAGCATCTTTTAGCATTTCAAACACTACATTGGTAGCAACAGAATAAAACAATAAAACGTTTTTTGAAAATTTTGGAGTTAGCACCTTTGCACTCTAACCACACGTATAATGTATCCAAATATTACCACAATAATTCACATTTTGCCGCTCACTTCTGTCACGGCTTGCAGTGTTGAACGAGCAAATTCTAGCCTGCTATTTGTGAAGTCGTGTTTCCGAAGTACAATGAACGAGGACAGATTTAATGCACTCATTTTATTGTTTGTCCACAAGGACATCAAGTTAGACATTGATGACATTATCAATGCCTACGCCAGAAAGCATCCAAGGAGAATGACACTGCTTAATCCACTGGCATGTGACACTTAATTATTTTCTTTTGGATCAAGGGTTGCATGATCAAAACCGATAACTGATTTATAATCGTTTCACTGTTAACCTTCAGTGGAGACCAGTTGTTTTATATGAGAAACTATATATTTTTTTAAAGTTCCATAACATTTTCTATAAAATGGATCATTATAGTTTTGCGTGATCTAATTTCATATATATATATATATATATATATATATATATATATATATATATATATATTTACGGGATTGGATTGGTAGTATTTACGCCCCCTAACCAGAAATCCTGGATCCGCCCCTGCAGGGTAGCTGCCCTGGTATGGCGACATCACCAGCTAAGGCTTCGCCCTATTTACCTCCGCGAGCAATGCTGTCTGACTTCGGGTATCCCCAATGCTTTACGGAAAAGGGAGTTCTTTGGTTTCGTTCGCTCATACTGCAACTATGAAGAATCGAGCCTTTTCAGTGGTATGCCCAGTGGTTTGGAACGTCCTTCCTTTAGACCTACGCCTACACACTGAGACTCTATCTGAATCCTTCCTCAACAAACTTAAAACTGTACTACCTTGGTCTACCCTACCCAAACAGTGTGTTCATAAATGCCCAGGCTCTTTTCGGGCTCTGCTGCAGATATAAAAACTCTGTGCATCGTTCTGAAGTGGACCCACAGACTGCATTTAGGCAACTTGTCTACATCCAGTTATTATATCATTCCGAACTAAATCGACAATTCTCTGACCATTCGCTTACTATTATGATTGGTATACAATCTTTAACACCAAAACACAAGTCTTTGCTGATATTAGACAATGTCTGATATTCGTTTCAGAGAGCAGTTTATCAATGCTGTTAGTTGAATGTGTTCGATGCAGAGTCGATTATCATTGAGTGCCTTTGTGGGACAGTTTGACTCTAGGCATGACAGTCTTAATAAAACTTGCACTTAATTAAAGTGCATGTATTGTTTGTAGTTTCTAGGTTTTATTTTTTTCTAGGTTTTTACTTTTAAACGAATATATATATATATATATATATATATATATATATAATATTCGGGATTTGTCCTTTTCGCTCGCCAGTCCCCACCAGACGGGGGAAGCATAGTATTACATTGTTCTGGCTATGATGGTTGCGCGGTTGATAGTGTTCTCCTTTGGGAGCCGCTCTTATCCGGTCCAGGCGGATGCCACTCCGACTGCGGTCTCCAAAGAGAGGCAGCTTCTTTATGAAGACAGTGCCAACGACAACCACCACGACCACGACCACCACCACCAAACATCCACCATCAACCATCACCACCACCACGCTACCATCACCACCACTGCTACCTCCACCACAACTCCACCATCACCACCACCACGTCGTCATCACCACCTCCACCACCACTACCGCCACCACCATTCATCCTCCATCACTACCACCATCACCACCCCATCACCACTGACACCCCCCCAACCCCACAACTCAACCATCACCACCATCACTAATTTCCACCACCACTGCCCATCTCTTGCCAATCCAACTATTCAACTCCACCTCCATCTCTTCTTCCTCTTCATCTCTTCCTTCACCTGTTGCTGCTTATATTATTTCTATGGACCCTTCTGCTTCTCCTCCAGGTCTTTCTTTTCCAGCACCTCTTCCTCTATCTCCTCTTAATCCTCATCCTCTTTCCTCCATCTCTTCCTACTCCCTTTCTAGTTTCTACTCCTTTCAGTCTCTTTCATCTCTTCCTCTACCTCCCTTATCTTCTTCTATTCCTCCTGCAGCTCTGCATCTCCTCCTCAATCTCCTCCTCGATTTCCTTCACATCTTCCTCTTGCTCCTCCATTTCTTCCTCTTCCGCCTTGACTTCCTCTTCTTACTCGTCTGTATATCCTTCTCTTCCTTTCTCATCTCCTACTCTTCTTTCTCTAGCTACTCTTCTTCCTCTTTCATCCCGTTCTCTATATACTCCCTCTATCTCCTCCTTCTTCCTCCTCCTCCTACTCCTCCTGTTCCTCCTCCTCTTTCTCCTCTTTCTCCTCCTCTTCCTCCTCCTCCTCCTCTTCCTCCTCCTTCTCCTCTTCCTCCTCCTTCTCCTCTTCCTCCTCTTCCTCCTCCTCTTCCTCCTCCCTCCCTCCTTTTCCTCCTCTTCCTCCTCCTCTTCCTACTCCTCCTCCTCCTCCTCCTCCTCCTCCTCTTCCTCCTCCTCCTCCTCCGCCTCCCTCCTCCTCCTATTCCTCCTCCTCCTCCCTCCTCCTTCCTCCTCCTCCTCCTGTTCCTCCTCCTTCTCCTCCTCCTCCTCCTCCTCCTCCTATCCGTCTGCCTTCTCCTATTGTTCCTGTGCATAAATTACCAGTGGCGATCGACTTCATCTGGCGGACGACGCAGACAATGTTTCCATGGGAAGCAGACGAAACCATTGACCGACAACAGACGAAACAATATAATATGTTATCACCCACCCACACGCAGACATACACGCATGCACGTACACATACAAAGTATATACACACACATGTACCTGTACATATATATTCATTATATATATAGTATATACACATTATACAGTATATATATATATATATATATATGTACTGTACATGTGCAATGTCTGTAATATATATTTCTGTAAAGGGCCATTGAAGGCATAATAGCTATTAAGCCTCTACAGGGATTTAATTCCAAGGACGGCTGCTGTCCCGAGCAGCATTGGTTTCTGGCTGTTGGTGGCTGCTTTGTCGGCCAGAGGCAGTTCTCTTATCGATCCGGTGTCTGTCTGTCTGTCCGTCTGTCTGTCTGTCTGTCTGCCAGTCTGTCTGTCTGTCTGGCTGTCCGTCTGTCTGTCTGTATGTCTTACCAAATGAAACCCTAGACGGTGAGTCTAAAAGTAGTCCACCTGTAAGCATTTCGTAATCGTAATCTCGAGAGATTTCTGCAGCGCTTCAAAGAATTATTTCTGTCTTCGACTCAGTTAAAAGATGATGAATTAAGCTAAGATAAAGTCGACGTCAACGTTCCTGGCAACCACAAAATGTTGTTAAATACTGATAATTGCTTCAAAGTGCTCCGGTGTTTCAGACACCTTTAAAACGCGTACTACTTCTGTTATATCTGTGTATATCGGGGGGTCCGGTGGCGCGTTGAATAACATCTGGCGTAGAGTGCGAGAGGTAACGAGTTCGGGCCCCGTTAGGACGGATTTGCTTTGTAGGCTGCTATTAGCGCCGTGTATTACAGGCTGTCTGTTCTGTTAGTAGTTAACTAGTTAAGATTGTTTCAATTGCATAACATGTAAATGTACAGCGCAGTGCGTTTGTCAGGCGCTAAATTAAAAGAAAAGATATTATTATTATTATTATTATTATTATTATTATTATTATTAACTTGCATTAAATCGCCAATTAATTTCGCCACTGTTCGCTTTCTGACAGTGCCAGTCCCAAGCCTGGATAAAGGAGGAGGGCGACGCTAATGGTCTTTGTTACCACACAGCTCAGTCATTAAAAAAGAAACACCACCACCACTCGCCTACCAGTTCAGAATGCCAACTCATCAGCTAGGCCTACTGGGTTTCATCATTGGTCCACTATTCCTTTTCGGTGATTCACTATAACGTACACAAAGACAGCGAGTACCTGTCCAAATTGTCGAATTCGGACTTAAAATTTATGTCAGTGTTAATGTTAATTTAATGTTACTGTTAATTTAATGTTAAACAAGCGTATGATGATGATTCACACACATGTGTCAAACCCACCTAAGATAATTCTCAAACTGTGATCACATCAGACATTCATTGTCATTATAATCTTACATGTAGATTATGTTAGCCGTGCTCAGAAATTATCAGTGAAGAGATAAAATCATAATTATTAGATAGACTAAAAATAATTGAATCGGATAATAGTATGAATCGGATTCTATATTATTATATCAAAATAGATTAGATTAGAATAGACTATGCTAAAAAAACTGATGAACGGGATAAATATCGTAGGGTATACGAGACCTGCACTCCATGGCTGCAGTGGCCAAAGGCGTGCTTTTATCTGCAGTGACAAAGCCGGTGTCAGCACCAGAGGTCGTCAATTGCATTACACCGTATATCGCACTATCTGCTCCTTTTTCCATCTGATTCCTTCGCACTTTGTGCCAATAAAAACGCTTCCATCCTAGATGCATTATCGCGCTTCTTCTCACAACAGCTGCAGCTGTCGTCAACGGGTGTATGGCTGATTGCCCAATTACCAGCATTGTTTGCTCCGGGGCATATCCGATATCCCCCAACCAGCGACGGCAGACCCTATCCAGCCGGTGTGATGCTCAAATTGTTCCACGGCGAAAATTGTTCCGACTCTGCCCACTTTTGTCACCACACAGCGAGGCGAATTTTAGGGTATCTTGTTACGCGAATAGCAGATATCAATCGGAAAGAATATTTCAGTAATTGAAAAACAGAAGTCCAAATGGTCGCAAAAGTAGAAGCAAAAGCAAACGTCGTGATTAGTACAATGACTTTGACGAACGAAGAAAACGGCAAATGGTATTCAAAGACCAGTTCAAGATTTCAAATTTCCACTTCACATGAACCAGTCACAATATTCTTAGGAACTGTTTTCGCCCGGGTCTCATTTGCCTTCACACCTCCGCTGAGAAACGGAGCCGAATGGAACCGGATCTTCTTGAGACGATCGTCTATGACAGTCGGATGCATTTCACTGTCGTGTATGCATTGTTGTCGTAGAGGGTGATTGCGCAGGGATTACAATTGAACGTACCTTCTTCAGCGTCTGAGGTTCGCCATAATCAGGGTCATGTAGGGTAGCCTAACGAGCAGCGGTCATCAATGGCCAGAATAGGTCAGCCGTCTGAGGGCCATTTATAGAGAGCGACGGGCGAATGTTAAAAGGATTGGAAGCGTTTATAACTTCACGTGAATTGACATGGCGACCATGATCTTGTCGAATGGGCGCGGACAAAAATTCGCCATGGGAAGAAAACAGCAGGGTGAGAGAGAGAGAGAGAGAGAGAGAGAGAGAGAGAGAGAGAGAGAGAGAGAAAGCGAAAGAGATCGAGAGAGAACAAAAGGGAAGTGAAAAAGAACAGACTGAGAGGGACAGAGAAAAAGAGAACTCGAGAGATTCAGACCGAGAGAGGGAGAGAGGGAGAGAGGGTGAGAGACAGATAGAAAAAGACAGAGCGAGATAGACAGGAAGAAACAACGGTATAGAACGCAGAGAGACAGCAGCAAAAATGGAGTAAGAGAGAGCACAGGCGAAGAAAAAAGACAGAGACAGACTGACAGACACATACAGACACACTGACACAGAGACGAACAAAGGAAACAACGACAAGGACAATATAGAACAAACAAAGGAAGAACACAGAGCGTTCACGAACGTTCCTCACTTTACGGCTTTGTTGCAACCTGAACTGACTTCAAGCGACAGATGATTACTGCTTCAAGTCATCAACATCGACAGTCGACAATTCTTCTTCTTATGCTGGCAGACAGAAACTTCGAGAAAGTTAATCTTTAAGCACCAACCTCTTACAAATGATATTATAAGCCAATAATATGACAGAAGCACTCCACTCCACTTAAGTGGCTAATGTTCACATGTGGCCCATACGCAGTAAGAACGCGCTAGACATACTCGCTCTACACTAGACACAGGTCTATTAGAATTACTGGCACTATTCGTTAGACGGCACTTAGTCGACATATATACCGGGTGGCGCATTAAAAACGTTCCCAAACTTTGTTAGCCTCTTTCTCTTCCTGTCAAAAACGCCTCAAAAGTCAAAACTCACTATATTTTCTCGAAGGCTTTCAACCATCTGGATATCTAATTGCTCTTCATTTGGCGACTGACTTACCGCGCCTCAGATTCGCATTTCTATGCGACCTTGCGCGCGTTATAAATTTCCGGAATTATAATATTTAATTGATTAATTGGTAGATAAATAAATAGGCCTAAGTAATAATAAAGTGAATTTTTCTTGTCGTCTACCAGTATATAGTTCTATTAGTAGACCTATTAGTCTTTCTTTCAGTAGTCTTTCGGTATCAATATTAAGTTTGGGGAGTATATAACAAGGCAAAGAAAATCATCCATCGAACGCCACCGCAGAGGCACGAGATCGATTTTAAAAAGTAATTTGCGTGATTATATCTGCCCGTTCTTCCGTTCTAACCGCGGCCTTTATTTGATACCATTGCACAGTCTGGCCACGATAACGTCTGCCTGTATTAATCAGCAGCTCCACACGTCTTATATTTATTGCAGCTTAAAAGCCAATTGCACTTTACAGGTTGTGGTTGATACCTGCAGCTCCAGCCGCCAGTGGCGCCAGTATGTCTACACGATCAACGATCTGGCAGACGGACATCGTCCCGGAAGGGAAGGAACTCATCAGCGATCTGGTCGAGAAGATTAATCGAAAACTAAGAACCAGGCAATTGAAAGGTAGATTTATTTACCACGTGTTACGTATGAGTCATCGTCAGCCGACGGAAAAATAATTTTAAGAGAAACAATGTCTAGCGCAGAGCTCAACGCAACACATTTGCTGAGCGTAAAACACATGACGTCACATAAAACGTGCAATGTAGACGGCGTTACCATAGCAGCAAAAATGCAACATATGACGCCTCATTTAAATTGTGCATTGTAGACAGAAACACAGCTAAAGCACAAAACTTATGACGTCGCATTAAAATACGAATTGCAGACGGCGTTGCCATAGCAGCACAAATGAAGTATAAAAATTAGACGTTATGACGTCAAAAGTAAAGCGGATAAAGCAAAAATAGAATATGTGACGTCACATTGAAATGTGCGTTGTAGTTCAATAGTTGGCGTTTCTATGGCAACAAATACAGTAAGCAAACTGGCAAAACACGACGTCACATTGACCGTGCCTTTGTTGGCGTCGTTCCCATAGCAACTGCAATACAACAGCTTTAGACATACACACAATACATCTAAATTTGACGTAAAATAAAATAATATCCATTTTGGCCTTTATAGAGCGATGGGGTATCCATATAACAATGGACTTATTTAGGAAAAACAAAAGGCAGTGAATATGCATTCTATGCTGTTGTGCATAGGCCCAGCGATTACCGAATACTGTTCATCGGCATTGTACATGACATTGTCTGCCTTTGATGGCGTGGTCCATGGCTGCTGACTGCTGACGTGGCATCAGAAAGGCCTTACAATGCGCTGCATCCGGGTTTGATTCCCTGCGAGTCATATACATGTACTCCTGATCTACATGACTCATTGTCTGACTTACTTACTTACTTACTTACTTTGTAGTCTCAATGCTTCAGCTGTCTGACCATTTTGAGAACTAGCTTCCGAAGATAGTTTTAGCTTTGGGTGCTTGGTCTTACCTTAACTTCTTAAGAAAGAGACTTCTGATTTAGGCTACACGTGTTGGGGAATTACGTTAATTTTACTTACGTTTAGCCGACTATCAGTTAGTAAGTAAGCAAGAAATTATTATTATCATGCATTTATTAAACGCCACTTCATAATGACCAAACATTAATCGATGGTGCTGAGCAATTCCGAGTGATGGACTTGCTCTAGTTCTCTACACTTAACCGTCTCAGGGAAGACTCTGACCCGTACCTTCGCGTTACAAGGCGATCGCTCTAACCAAACGGATACTTTAAAGAGTAAGTAAGTAATTCTTTGCTCGTTTGTCGTTTGTTTTGACTTTTGTTGTACGTGTCTGCGTGAAACGTACGTGTGCAGGGCGTATCGTAACCGTGGAGACGTTGGCCGTTCCAATAGTGAAGGATCGTCTTCAGTTGACGGTCACTCGATGGTCGGAGTCGGTCGACGTCGACTCCTCCTACGCCTTCGTCCTTCGAGTCTTCACCGACAGAGAAATACCGACGACGCCATGCTACGGATCAGACAACTTCGTCGTCGGTACGATAACAGTAATCGTCATTGTAAGCTCACATTTATGCAGCGCCTTTTCGTTAGAGATTAAACAGAAGCCTTACTTGAAAACACAAAAGCACACTCGATTAAAATGCTTTTCAAACTCTTGCAGGATCGAAGTAAGAATGTAAATTGAAATTGAAATCAAAGTTTATATTGTGATGCTTTAGGAAACTATCAAAGACATATAGGCTGTTCTTTATTAACACTGCTAAATGACATTTATAAGACAGAATTACGTAAAATTTCCAAATGACGGAAATAACGAAATATAACCAGAGAGCTAGAGATTAATAAAATACAGCCCGTAAAAACAAAGTTTTTTTACTATATCCATCTAGTATCCTATAATGGGTCTTATGAAGCAGTTACCTCTACAAATATATAGTCCGCGTTCATTTTACGACATAGCACGTTTAATGAGGCAGCGCACCCGATTCTGTTGCGGCCAATGGCAACGCTGGCCAATGGCAACGCTGCGTATCGGAAAAGGGGATTCCCCGATTCGAAAAGTTGAGTCCCCGATTCTATAAGCTAGCCTTTTTGGGGAGCTGAAATTTTTATAGAATGAAGTGTCTGCGAGGTCGAGTCTATCTGCCAAGTTTCACGACGATTGAATGATTGTAAGTGATCGAATTAGTCGTCGCAAGATTTGACTTTTTAGCCTGTGGCTCAAGCAATCAAGCAAGATTCCCGCAAGTTAAACTAGATGGATAATAAAATACAGCCCGTAAAAACAAAGTTTTTTACTATATCCATCTAGTATCCTATAATGCGTCTTACGAAGCAGTTACCTCTACAAATATATAGTCCGCGTGCGGCCAATGAAAACGCTGGCCAATGAAAACGCTGCGTTTCGGAAAAGGGGATTCCCCGATTCGAAAAGTTGAGTCCCCGATTCTATAAGCTAGCCTTTTTTGGGGAGCTGAAATTTTATAGAATGAAGTGTCTGCGAAGTCGAGTCTATCTGCCAAGTTTCACGACGATTGAATGATTGTAAGTGATCGAATTAGTCGTCGCAAGATTTGACTTTTTAGCCTGTGGCTCAAACATTCAAGCAAGCAAGCAAGCAAGCAAGCAAGATTTCCGCAAGTTAAAGTAGATGGATAAAAAATACAGCCCGTAAAAACAAAGTTTTTACTATATCCATCTAGTATCCTATAATGCGTCTTATGAAGCAGTTACCTCTACAAATATATAGTCCGCGTTCATTTTACAACATAGCGTCCGTTTAATGAGGCAGCGCACCCGTTTTTGTTGCGTCCAATGGCAACGCTGGCCAATGGCAACGCTCCGTATCGGAAAAGGGGATTCCCCGATTCGAAAAGTTTAGTCCCCGATTCTACAAGCTAGCCTTTTTGGGGAGCTGAAATTTTTATAGAATGAAATGTCTCCGAGGGCGAGTCTATCTGCCAAGTTTCATGACGATTGAATGATTGTAAGTGATCGAATTAGTCGTCGAAAGATTTGACTTTTTAGCCTGTGGCTCAAACATAGTTACAAGATTTCCGTAAGTTAAACTAGATGGATAAAAATACAGCCCGTAAAACAAAGTTTTTTACTATATCCATCTAGTATCCTATAATGCGTCTTATGAAGCAGTTACCTCTACAAATATATAGTCCGCGTTCATTTTACGACTGCGGCCAATCACAACGCTGGCCAATCACAACGCTCCGTATCGGAAAAGGGGATTCCCCGATTCGAAAAGTTTAGTCCCCGATTCTATAAGCTAGCCTCTTTTGGGGAGCTGAAATTTTGATAGAATGAAGTGTGTGCGAGGGCCAGTCTATCTGCCAAGTTTCATGACGATTGAATGATTGTAAGTGATCGAACTAGTCGTCGCAAGATTTGACTTTTTTAGCCTGTGGCTCAATCAAGCAAGCAAGCAGATCCTGCAAGTTAAACTAGATGGATAAATAAAGAACCAATAGTAAAAACAAAGTTTTTTACTATATCCATCTAGTATCCTATAATCCGTCATATTAAGCAGTTACCTCTACAAATATATAGTCCGCGTTCATTTTACAACATAGCGTCCGTTTAATCAAGCACCGCACCCGTTTCTGTTGCAGCCAATGGCAACGCTGGCCAATCACAACGCTGCGTGTGGGAAAAGGGGATTCCCCGATTCGAAAAGTTGAGTCCCCGATTCTATAAGCTAGCCTTTTTGGGGAGCTGAAATTTTGATAGAATGAAGTGTGTGCGAGGGCGAGTCTGTCTGCCAAGTTTCACGACGATTGAATGATTGTAAGTGATCGAACTAGTCGTCGCAAGATTTGACTTTTTAGCCTGTGGCTCAAGCAAGCAATCAAGCAAGATTGCAAGATTGCAAAGCAAGCAAGATTCCCGCAAGTTAAACTAGATGGATAATAAAAGAACCAATAGTAAAAACAAAGTTTTTTACTATATCCATCTAGTATCCTATAATCCGTCATATTAAGCAGTTACCTCTACAAATATATAGCATTTTACAACATAGCGTCCGTTTAATCAAGCACCGCACCCGTTTCTGTTGCAGCCAATGGCAACGCTGGCCAATCACAACGCTCCGTGTCGGAAAAGGGGATTCCCCGATTCGAAAAGTTGAGTCCCCGATTCTATAAGCTAGCCTTTTGGGGGAGCTGAAATTTTGATAGAATGAAGTGTGTGCGAGGGCGAGTCTATATGCCAAGTTTCACGACGATTGAATGATTGTAAGTGATCGAACTAGTCGTCGCAAGATTTGACTATTTAGCCTGTGGCTCAAGCAAGCAATCAAGCAAGATTGCAAGATTGCAAGATTGCAAGCAAGATTCCCGCAAGTTAAACTAGATGGATAAAAAGAAGAGTTACTCAGTTGAAAACACACAAGTACACCCGATTAAATGCTTTCTAGACTCTTGCAGGATCGGTGTATTAATAAGGCAATTGTAATTGTAATCGAAGTTTATAATATTATTGTGAAGCTTAAAAAAATTATCAAAGGCACTCACTAGCCTATTCTTGCTTAAAGTTCCTAATTGCCATTAAGGACAGAGTTACATAAACAACATTGCCAAATGACGGAAATGACGAAATATAACCATTGGGCATATAGATTCATGGTTAACTTCAAATCTCATGCCATGGCACACAATCCTAAACCTGCATACATGCATGTCACTAATTATTACGTAATGAAACTGTGCACAACAACTATAATAGATATCCCTTTATCGATTTTGGAGCTCAAATCTCAAATATTGCCAGGGCCGAACCAATGGCTGAGCCACTTCACCATATAGTACAGGGCCCGGACCCGGGCCTCTTTCCCTGTGACTGACTCTCCTGCTTAGAACCGCCTTTTATTAATAATACTCTGCTATCGGTGTCGTTTCTGGCGCTGTCGTGCAGGCATCAAAGACGTAGTGCCTTCGCCGACGGAGTATGGTGGCTTCGAGAGTTTTGAAGTTCTCATCGAGAAGACGAATGATTGGCTCAAAGATCAATCAGATGTCGCAATCATCAACATGCAATCACTCATGGTCCAAAGAAACGACGGTCAGTACTCAATCAATTAAGAATACTTTACATCTATAATTAATATATATATTGCTTACATACCGTAAGTAAGTATGTAGCCTGTATGAATGTAAGACAAACGCTCACATTTAAAAAATGCACAGTTGATGTATGATCGATTGATTGATTGATTGATTGATTGATTGATTGGTTGGTTGGTTGGTTGAATTGATTGATTGGTTAGTTGGTTGATTGATTGATTGATTGATTGATTGATTGATTGATTGGTTGGTTGGTTGGTTGGTTGAATTGATTGATTGGTTAGTTGGTTGATTGATTGGTTAGTTGGTTGATTGATTGATTGGTTAGTTGGTTGGTTGAATTGATTGATTGATTGATTGATTGGTTAGTTGGTTGGTTGAATTGATTGATTGATTGATGACTGATTGATTGATGTAGTCAGCTGTTACGTTTAATCAGGAAAAGATACTTATAGCGCTTCTGATGCTCGCTTCATGACGATAATTATGAAGCTCGAAGAACGGTGAGTTTTGTGGTAGCTTAATGGATTGATCGCTCCACCTCTAAGGCGAAAAGCACGGGTTTGAGTCTCCACTAAGGCGGTCTCTTGAGCAGTCCCATCACGCACAATTGCTCAGAGCGCCATCAATAAAGCTTTGTCGTAAGTGACTTGTGTGCACTTCTGACATATGAAAGTAGGACAATATCAAATAGGGTCTATAGTTTGTATTATTGTGCTCCATGGTAGCCAATTAATGTTGGCAAAGATGAAGCGTTCCAAGTACAGAATGCCCGATATAAGAAGAATGTCGGCACCAACGATGCCGCGAGATTCTTGGCCGAAGTTCTTAGCTGCTGGCTGTGTGTTGATGGAATATTAACTGTCCATACATGTATCTGTAGGCGTATAGGTGAAACACGCAAAAATGATCGACCCTTCGTTGGTAGTTGACCGGAAAGCATGGCTGTTGCCAAGCAGTGACAACCTTGAAACAACTCATCCAAAACCAATTACAACAGAACTAGACTCGGGCGCAATTATCCGCGAATACACTCGATATTTGTGAAAATCACCTTAATTAAATCACAGCAAAATGCATTTCGCGCGAACTGAAATTATTGGCGGCAATCGGATGGGGCGTAACGGAGATATGGACAATACATAAAAGCTCAGTTATTAACGAAATTGATTCAACGTCAACTCGACCATGAAACCAGCTACCAACTTATTTATAATAATTGTCCGATCGAAACAAATACTTTTCGAGCGCCTACATATTCCAGGATAGTTGCAAACTCATTTATAAATGTACGTTGATCTAATTAGGCCTATAGGATCTATGTATAGGCTGGTTCGTTTTCAAAAATGGTTGAAAAGCCACAGTAGACCTACCACGACTGCTACAAGTCATCATGAAAATAATTTTCTCTCAATTGACTAAGTAGGTAGGTGAGTAAATAAGTAGGTAGATAAGTAACTAAGTAGGTAAGGTAAGTAAGTTAGTCTGTTGTTCTAGAGTGCTTTACGAAGTTCGTTGTTGGTCAGTATAATTTAATTAGTGTCGCAAGTTACAAGAAAAGCTTTAGAAACACTAGATGGTTGCAGAATGAGAATCTCATGGCCTCTGCGTCTAGGATCCCAAACACTGGCTTCTACTGCTGCTGCTACAATCGCTGCACTAGGCCAGAACACCTGGAAAATCGATCCGACCTCTGATCAATACACGTCTAATTAATAGGCTACCTTTAAAAGCAGGCACGTTAGCTTCGATCAGAGTCTGTGTGCGTGTGCGTGCGTGTGCGCGCATAAATCGTTTCATCAGACAAAAACATTTTCATGCGCAAGAGAGAACACGCAGATGCCTTGTTACTGCAGCTGTAGCTAGCAGAATTTCTTCGCTACTATGACCGCCATCGCCAACAAGCCAAGACCAGCAGCACCACCACCACCAGCAGCAGAAGCAGCAGCAGCAGCTGTGTACAGCAGCAGCATCGGCGGCCAAGTAATCGTCATTAGTTGTCGCGTTGTTTAATTAAATTTGAGCGCAGCGCGTGTCAGTATGACATCCGAGCGAATGTGAATGACGCCGAGCCATCATGCATTCAGATATCTAGGCTTATACGAACAGATACACAAATGCAAACTCCTCATATGTACATATATGTAGGCCTGTGTTTGTATGCGTGCGTGTGCGTGTGTGTGTGTGTGTGTGTACACTGTGTCCGGAAAAAGGGACCTCTTCTGGTAGCATGAAAATAAACTAATAAATATTCACCGATTTTCAAAATTCTAAAACCGTTTTAATCCTGACATAATTAGCTAACACTTGCTATAATATACAAATTCATGCTATGCAAAAATGACGTCATAATGGCGTCATTTCTATTAAAATTCAAGTGTTAAGGATGACAAAAAATTCGTGCATCGGCTCTTGGTAAAAAAGGAAATCCATTTCACAGAACCAGGTGCGAAACTAACTGGAGCTTATTACCGGGATTGTTTCCTGTCGGAAAAATTGTTGCCTGATATCCGAGAATATTCGTATTAGTACACATTTCAAGATGGCTCTCCAGCTCACCGAGCTCGTGAAACTGTTGAACTGCCGACAAAGGAGACTCTGAATTTCATACCTCCTAATCTTTGACCGCCAAACAGCCCGGACTTAAATCCGGTTGATTACAAGATACGGGGACTAATGCAAGAGAAGGTTTACAGGACAAAGAGTGAAGGACCCTGTGAGCGAATCGTTAATGCCTGGGAGGAATTTGATCGGCTGGTTATTGGTGCTTCTATTGGCCAATGTCGCGCCCGTCTTGAAGCTTGTGCTGAGGCCGAAGGCGCACACTGAACACACCTTGTAGTCTGATGCTATTCAAATATAAAAATGAAATTAAACTAAAATTTTTAGTTGATAAATGACATTTAAAAATAATATTGAAAGTTTTAGATGATTTTTGTGCCGTCCTTAACACTTGAATTTTGATGCAAATTACGTCATTATGACGCCATTATTTGATGACAGGAACTTTATTATTTTAACCAATGTTAGCTAATTATTGTCAGGATTAAAATGGTTTTGGAATTTAAAAAATCGATGAATATTTACTAGTTTATTTTCATGATACCAGAAGGGGTCCCTTTTTTCCCGGACACAGTGTATATAGCCTATAATAGGCCAACGGACGAAGAGCAGGTATGGGCACGTAGGCCCTGTGCATGTTTCAGTCGATTGACTTTCTGGTGTTGACCTGCTTCGCTTTGGATAGCCAGCGGTTCATACCTCTTGCATGGATTCCACCGGCGCAATGGAAGCGTGACGACGGGAGATGTTGTCGTGCACTGATCGGAGTATAGCAGTTTTTATGGCTCTGTATACATGTATATACGTTATTTGACCGTTATTGTTGTCAATGCATTCTACCTGTTGCAGTTGTAGTCCCATGGAGTCCTCAACGACCCATTCCCTATCTATCTATCTATCTACCCTCAGTTGCCTCTGCTTCGTTTCGACCGAGCGCTCAGACAGGTTCAATAATTAAGGGAGGCATGCACGCAACGTCAGGCGGCGTCTGCTCGATGTCTGCGTAATTCTATTGGCAACGCAGTATTAACGATTCATACCTGGAGTCTTTGTTTTCTTCATTCATTCCTTACTTCCTGTCGTGATTCCTTCCTTTCTTCCTTTCTTCTTTTTCCTTTCTTCCTTGCGTATTTAATTCTCTCTTTCCATCGCTCGTTCCTTTATTCATTACTTTGTTAGCTCATTCCTTTATTTATTCTTTGTTTGTTTGTTTCAGGCTCATGCTTTTCAATCTTCCCTTGATTGCTTCTCTATTTCATAATTCCTTTCTTGGAACGTTAATTTCTTCCATTCTTCATTTCTTGATTCATTGTTCTATCTGCTCGTTCTTTCTTTCTTTCTTTGTTTCTTTTCTTTCTTTCCTTCCTTTGCCCTTTCTCATTTCTTTCCGTTCTTCCCTCATTCATTCCCATATCTTCCTTTCCTGAATCATTGTTCCTCGTATACTTCACTCTTTTCTTCCTGACTTCCTTTGAATTTCTTTCCTTCATTCATTCCCGTGGGCATTGTTGTAGCTCTTTTTGTTCTACAGCAAGTACAACCCTGGGAACAACCTGCGGATAAGGGATCTGATAGGAAGACGATAGATCCGGACCACATAGTACGATCGTGGTCTGACAAACGTCTGATCGCTGATCGCCTCCAGACGCAGAGAGGGGCAGGGCAGGGAAGGGTGTGGATGGTGGAAGTGTGAAGAGGTGAAGGTGTGGGACGGATGTGTGTGGAAGCAGTTTATGAGGAAGGAAAGAACTGAACGATGTATATAAGAAGCATAGAAAGGCAATCTAAAGTGATACTAGTCAACTGCAGTAGATCTGTCTGCTGCGTCTTCAAACCATATCATGCATGCAGCCTACATAATTTTACAGAGATCAGATGATGATTTTGCGTGTGTGTGTGTGTGTGTGCGCTGTGTGTGTGTGTGTGTGAAGGTGTGTGTGTGCGTGCTAGATGTGAAGTGGTGAAGCTTGGCTGGAATTTGCGGGATTCAGAACGAAAATCGTTCATGAGTGCAGTGTGGTCATAATGAATCAGTAATAGAACTTAAGCGAGTAGTGAGTACTGGTGACTGTATGGAGGCGGGAATGAGTGCGATGGAAGACTTCCCATTGGCTCTGGGTTGGGTATAATATGTTTATAATTTTACCTTAAACCTATCTCCATTACTAGGAGGCCAACCATATATTTATTAGACATTGGTGACTGATGGCAAGCGTTGGGCTTAATTAACGTGGACTCAAAGAACGTACGTGACTGTCTGCATGGGTAATTGCATTATAAGACTTGCTCCGATATGTATCCATTTGCTTCTGTCCATTATATTTTCTCATATATCATTTCTTTTCCTCGTTTATCTTCTCCTATTGTCCCTATTCCCCTTAGGTTTCCTCTGACCGTTCGTCAGTCTTTTTCAGTCTGGGTATGATTCTGTCCGGTTTTCTTTACCACAGCCACGCTTTTCATCCGCTGCTGCTGCAACTGCTGGAAGACAAACCATCATTAAGTTATAATAATAATAATAATAATAATAATAATAATAATAATAATAATAATAATAATAATAATAATAATAATAATAATAATAATAATAATAATAATAATAATAAGCGCTTCCCATTGCGCAAGGCCTCGACGAAAAGAAGCAAAGGTTTTGAGTTAAAGTGAAGTTATGCAAGAAATAGTGCTAGATAGAATTGTAGAACGAACAGAAGGAGAAAGAGCATTCCAAAGAAAGGGACCAATTCCAGCTAAGTCATGTGAAATGATGTTGTTTCAACTTGAAGGGCCGTTATCGTCCATGGGAAGCACCTGTTTCTACTCGATGCCAGGAATCAACAGCCCAGAACCGACGGAATTCTTTCGGATACTCCGCGTGGTTCACATCCAGATCCTGGGCTATGATCGGACGGTGGAGCTTCCGATCCTCTTTCCATTCACCTACGAGACCTTCACTCCGGAACTAGTTCGTGTGTCCCAGAAGGACCAATCAGCCTCATCAACTCAGACGGAGCGACTGGAAAAGATGAGAGAGACCTTCTCCAAAGTCATTGCCTTCCTAAGAAACTCCGGTAAGTTGCGTTTGCTGCGCATATATGAAGCAATTATAATTATAATTAAGGATATTAGGTCTTGCTAATTATTATTATTATAGGAGTTTGCCTGCTTTCAGTCATACATCTGGTACTACAATAGACAAAAGTATCGAGCTATATAGACATCGATAAGTTCAGCTTAAACACCAGCGCTATAATCAATTCTGCAAGAGTAGATGTAGGCCTATAGTTAGAACGTAATCTTATGCAATACAAGTTAACTAAACACGTTTCATATGTTTGCACCAATTAATACATTTTGTTAAAGGTATGTTTTGTTGAAGCCTTGAAGGTCCCTTTGGGTTCTCCTTTTGTATCCCAAATTAGTATTTATCTGAAATTTGATCATGTGTTATTGTATTTATTTTTTGGGTAGCAATAAAAAACCTATATTATGTTATATATAACCCTCTAAATGTAATGTGTGTGCCTGCGTGTGTGTGTGTGTGTGTGTGTGTGTGTGTGTAATATCGCTTGTTGTAATGAATTGCAGGGGCTGACGTTATTTGTTCGGAGACTGTGATGAATCCGATGCAGATGTACATTGAGGAGACAGATACGCCATGTGAAGCACGCGAAGAAGACAACATCCGATTCCTATTCACGATCAGGTCCTCATCTAATCTAATCTAATCTAATGAATTTTTATAGCGCTGCTATCGAAATGCCAAATGTATCACTCGATGGCAGCTTATAATAGGCCTATTAAAAGACAAATCGCAAAAAACAAAGGGGTAATACGATCCATGGAGAAGCAATTGGTTCTTAGGTTCTTATATATTATGCTCAGATATGTATAAGTATATATTTATACATAAATATATAAGAATATATATGAATAAGTATATATGTATGTATATATAGAGGGAGTTATCACAAGAAGGGCCGATACATGATAAATTTGATTTGCTAGTATTAATTATTATATCAAGCTCTGCAACTTTCTTAACACATATACGTCAATCATTTCTTGGAGTCTACATGTACACACTGCGCCTGTTTGTAGGTTATGTGCGAGTAAAAAATGCAGTGAAACAAGGTGTTAGGTGAGGTCAGTGATAACGGCCCTGATGTTAAACAGGTTTTAAAGATACAGTTGGACACAGACTACTACTCTGGAATCTGTACTAGAGATTCTAGTCAGCCGGTCAGTCAGTCAGAAAGTCAGTCAGTCAGTCGGCGAGTCAGAAAGTAACTTAACAAGTTAACAGTCATTCAATTAATTACGTATAATGATAATGTGCATGCGTAATAAATGTTCATGTTATAAGATTTATAGGCCTATGACTGGCGACAGTGTTAAGTTTTGAAACTGCATCAGAGAAAGGTCATCGAGTGCTATAACAACACTCACAACAAGTACAACAGTTCTTTAAGGTGTTGCCAGCGTATAGAATAGTTTGAAAGGAACAGTGCACTCGTTAATATTTGACACTTACACTAAGTCTGCATTACTCGAGGCCCATGATAAATGATAAATGATGTGTCTGTCATTGCCTGCCGTTGTTATAGGCTGTTTCTGACGGGTCAGATCAACCATCTGATCGACGGCAGCGTTCGTATGATCAAGCGTGCCTCGATCCAACCGATAGCACCTCCTCCGCCTCCTCCGGAAACGTCCGATCTCCTGCCGAGCTCAGAGAAGGTAGACAACAGCGACCAGGACGCACGGTCGCCGCTCTTCCTTCGCCACGTCGTCGGTCGCCAGTTCAAGTATCGCTGGCTCATCCTCGCCCTCTCCGCCTTCACCTGCATGACGATCATCGTTGCCCTCAGCGTAGTCTACAGCAACCGGTAATTCCCCCCCCCCCATCACTCCCTTCATCCCTGGCTACTTTCCACACTCGATAACCCATCATCGCTCCCTACCTCCCTGGCTTCCCTGAACCAATCCCCCATCGTTTCCTCCCATCATCATCTCGGTGCATCCCATCCCATCTTCCGGTTGCCATCTTCATCAACCGTCTTCGTGCTGCCGCCATCTTGCCCGCCGCAGTGGTCGCGACGTCCGGTTTTCTTAGCATCTAACGGGCTTCGTCTAATGGCCTGGTCGTCACTTTATATAGCTCAATGTCGCTCATTATTGGCGGCCATATTCTGTACTTTACAATTATATGCCTGCTGTTATTATGCTTAACTTTGCACGTAAGTCTCTCTCAAGGATTAAGCCACAACTTTTATTGTGTGGCCATATAGACCTAATATTATCTGTGTGATTAGTTAAACCATTAAAAGGTTTAGCATGCCTCACCAATCACCAGATATAGGCGGATGCTACCATGTTTGCAGGTCCAAGGTCAGACCTGACATGAGTTAAATGGCGTACAACGAAGAGTGTTACGTGGGCTGACTGTTTGATCTTTGTGAATTTCGCAGCTAAACGAATTTTCCGTGTGCGTGTACGCTATGCAACACAAAATGTTATAAATAAGTGGCAATGGAGTTTGAAGACATTCGTTATTAAGAACAATTATTACTGGCTGTTTACGGCGTTTTACACAAGACAGTTTTTCTCGATGGGTGTCGCTAATGTCGTTTACAGCGTATACATGTATGTATGCATGTATGTATGTACGTGTGTTTATATGTATGTATGTATGTATGTATGTATGTATGTATGTATGTTATGTGTGTATGTATGTATGTATGTGTGTATGTATGTATGTATGCATGTATGTATGTATGTATGTATGTATGTATGTATGTATGTGTGTATGTATGTATGTATGCGTATATGTATGTATGTATGTATATGTATGTATTTGTGTATCTATCGCAACTTTGGAATTATGCTGCTCTATTATACTGTATATCATTTTTGAAAAATCAACATAAAAATATTATCCTACATCAGTGTGACATTGGCTTGAATTGTCTACCTTAATCTGTTGGCGCTTGTTTTAAATATAATGCTTGTGTAAGTTGATGGCGCTGGTATCTAATGCACAAGGCATCAACCGATGGCTCATTAAAACCAAACCGTAATGAGGTCAATATCCCGAAGACCAGTCAGCTTAGATAGCCAGCCTATCGTGGATAAGCAATTTGAAAAGGTAAGTGTTAAGCCGAGAACGAAATGATATTCGCGAACAGTTCTAGTTCTTGGTATGACCAGAGAAGGATAGGCTACTCAGATGACCTGGTTGACAGAGTTGTATTGTCTCGAGACACTGTCTCGGTCTCGAGACGTCTCGAGACAGGTTTTTGATGTCTCGGTCTCGGTCTCGGATCCCACTGTCTCGGTCTTGGTCTCGGTCTCGAGATCATTTTTTGACTTTTGGAAACTGTCTCGAATCGAAAGTCTTGTTCTCTTGTAGAAGCGGTCTCCAAAGTTCTCGTAGTTTGTAAACTGTATTATGTTCGGAACTTCGTACAGTATTGCGCTATAAAATTGTCTTGTGCCGAACGGATAACTAGTTAATCGGAAGTGCCAAACAGACAGGAAGTTTTAAAAAGCGGTGTTTCTGGTATTAAGATTTAAGAGTATTGAAAAAGCAGTCTTAAGTTTGCACTTTCAGTCCAAAATTTCCAAATATCTTAAAATGTCTCATAAAGAACCTGAAATCGTGAAATTTGCATTCACGCAGTTTGAAATCAATGAAAAACAAAATAAATGGCATGCCGTTCGTCGTTTGTGTAAAGCCAACATAAGCGAAACACTTGGAACAACATTTAGTTTCGCAAGGTGAGTGATGTGACTTGTGTCGCTAATTCGCTAATAGGCCAAGGGCCTATATGGAATTTTGTTGGTTTAAATTTTAGAATCATTTAGAAGATTTCAGAATGCCTTAAATATTTAATTTCTTTATAGTTTATACAATTCAGGTGATCGGCTGATTTCAGTGACTTGACCTTGTATTAGACTTCAAAAGTTGAGAAAAATTGTTTCGGGACTTGGGTCCAATGTGCATTTCACTCATTTTGAACTGTCTCGAACTGTCTCGGACCTGGTGTCTCGTCTCGGTCTCGGTCTCGGACCCCACTGTCTCGGTGTCGGACCCCACTGTATCGATCTCGGTCTCGAGTTTTATGTCTCGTATACAAGTCTGCTGGTTGAATAAAGCTTATCCTGGACAATAAGGAATGACTTTAAGTGGGCCTACTGTGGCTGGCCAAGGTTCAATGTTCTATAAACTATGAGCCCCAATTGAACAAATCCTTTGCTAACTGGAATTCCATGCAAAGATTTAGGCACAGGGGTTGTGTGTTCATATTTCGACATCTTCAGCGTTTTAGTTATCCTAAGAGCTGTGATCGAAAATGTTACAGATTAACAAAGTAAACGAACGCAGGGCAAAATCTAAAGTTGTTAAATAATGTTGCACACGAAGCAACTGACGACTCGTGAGATATTTTAGTTT
>JACEVL010001107.1:0-182006 GCA_020284085.1 Aporrectodea caliginosa
AAATCAAGGGCAATAGAGAACTTGTTATAGCGCCCCTTCCAGATTGCTACTCAGAGGCGCTCCCGACTACAGAACGGACACTGAATTGGAGTTTCATGCCGAAGCGCATGAGCAATTGCAAGTTAAGGACTTGCCCAGGGTCCCTACGCAGCGCCTTGAGGTGGATTCGAACCCGCAACCCTCCAGCTGCAAGGCACCGAACATACCCCGACACCACCGCACCCCACGAATGTACGAATTGTTTGTCTCTTTGTAGATCCATAAGGTTGTTGGTCAAGGCGTGGAAAGCTGATTGGTCCATGAAACCTTGATTAAGCCAGGGTTCAAGGAGAATTGGGTAGAAAAAAACCAACAACCTCTTACGAGGGTTGATCAATAAGTAATGAGAAAAATATATTAGACAGCAAATCTGAACCAAAATTGTTTTATAGTTTTTCAACATAATCTCCATGAAGCTCAACACATTTTTCCCAGCGATGTTCAAGTGCTTTTATACCCTCCAGGAAGAAAGTTTTATCTAGCTCCTGAAACCAGTCATTTATGGCATGGATAACACTTTCATCAGTGTCAAATTTCTGTCCGCGAAGCGAATCTTTCAGATAACGAAACAGATGGAAGTCAGACGGTGCCAGGTCTGGAGAATAGGGTGGGTGTTGTAGCAGTTCGAAGCCGCACTCGCGAATTGCAGTCATTGCAACAGACGAGGTGTGAGCTGGAGCATTGTCCTGATGAAACACGATACCTTGACGCAACTTCCCTCGACGTTTTTCCTTAATAGCCACGCGAAGTTTTCGGATTAACTGTGCATAGTAGACACCCGTGATAGTCTTTCCACGCTCCAAGTAGTCAATCATCACAATACCTTCACTGTCCCAAAATACGGATGCCATAACTTTACCCGCTGATGCAATTTTGCGGAATTTGACCGGTGTCGGGGAATCGACGTGCTTCCACTCCATACTCTGCAGTTTTGTCTCGGGATCAAAGTGGTGAGCCCAAGTCTCATCCATAGTGACATATCTGCGTAGAAACTTTGCCTGGTCTTCTCTAAAAAGGTCGAGATTTTCACGAGAAGTTGTTAGTCGGACTTGCTTGTTTTCATGTGTTAACATTTGTGGAACCCATCGAGCACAGACCTTGTTGTACCCCAAAATGTCTGTAATAATATGATGGGTTGTGCCGTACGACAACTTCAAACAATCTGCTACATTTCTAATATTAACCCGCCGATCTTTCTGTATCAGATCCTGGACGAATTGAACGTTTTCGTTGGTACAGGTCTCAATAGGGCGGCCAGAACGGTGCTCGTCTTCAGTTGATTGCCTACCGCTATTAAATTCAGCTACCCACCGATAGACTGTAGCCTGTGAAGGGGCATTGTCCCTTAAAACCTTCTTCATGTCCGTTGCAATCTCATTTTGAGTCAATCCTTTTAAATGCAAATATTTAATAACCGCACGTTTCTCGTTTTTATCCATTATTTACAACAGCCGCTGGGCAGACGGCTTCCGGCAGTTGCCTAGCAACCACAGTAATGGCCAACGTGACAATTTAAAAATAAAAGCTCTGCTAAATAAGTAAGCTAGTAAATAAAAATAAAAAATTCTGCAAAAAAAGCTGTCTAATATGTTTTTCTCATTACTTATTGATCAACCCTCGTATATATAACGGAAGAAACGACTGTTGTCGCTGGTGGTCGAAGAAGGCTCCAGACTGTATTAAACCGACTTTGTCGGCTGAGATATGACCCTGAGGATACCCCATTTTTGTGACCCAGCTTTGCTCAAGGGCAGACAAGGCCCTTTTTATTATGATTGTGTGCAACCTTGAGCACGTGTTTTTCCATTACTGGTCCCCAATAAAATTAGTCGAAGTGCTCCCTTTGACCAAGGGCGCACGATAGAGTTTTCCAGAGGCAGTTAATTGAATGCGAAGAACCTTTCTTATTCATACAGGTAAAGTATATTTTAGTGTGTTTAATTATTCGCCTGTTGTAGCATTATTATTTTCATCAATCCAACTTCTACTTTGGCAAGAATCCTTTTCATCGTTCCAGCTTCTATTTAGGCAAGAATTCGTTTCATCAATCCAGCTTCTATTTAAGCAGGAATTATTTTTCAATCCAGCTTCTATTTATTCTTTTTATCAGTCCTACTTCTATTTAAGCAAACATTATTTTCTATTTATCAAGAATTCTTTTCGTCAATCCAATCTTTTCAACCAACGCTGAATGGAGAATAATTAAATATGCTAACTTTACCTTCATATGTTATATTCTGATTATTCGTGTAATTTAAGGTTCTTGTAGTTTTTTATGTCTTAGTTTATGTCTTCTGTCATTTATGTTCTTGTTAATTGTTTAATTGTCATAACTTGTAAATGTATAGCGCAGTGCGTTTGTCAGGCGCTTCATTAATATTGATTTAATGTACAAGTATATGCAGAATGTGGTTTGCAATTAAATTAAAGTCGATACTTACTTACTTACTTAGTAATCATAATTTTTACCTTTAATAATAATTAATAGAGCCTTGAACGTGAAGTTTCAAAATAAAGTCGGAAATTTACTACTGCAGTCTGCAGCATAGTGGTATTTATGTTAACATTGCTAAACTTAGTAAACTACTAACTATTTTGGTGACGTCATTGAACGCCATCTGCATCACTGCCCCTTCATCAAATTTATATACCGCAAACTTATTTTTCAATCAGGAATAACATTTCATTAATCCATAGCATCATAACATTTACTATTATTTGCATCAAACATTTAGTTATTGAATAATATTGTTTGATATTTAAGCTAATGTCAAAAGAGTATACAATTTATTATTTTATTTATGATCGTGGTTATCTTTCTATGGTGGTCTGGTAACCAATCAGTTGCAGAATGGTAGCAGGCCATAGTTTCAGTAGCATTACTCTAAAGTGTAAAGGATTATAATAATTATTTGAACTCAGTTTTTCTTTAAGTAATCCACACAAATGTTCTTGTCATTGTTGTTGGCATTGTTGTATTAGTTGCTCTCATGGATGCTCGCTTCGTTTCCTAGTCCTGGCAGCAATCGCAGCATGCCCACATTTAACCCATATAGGGCCCACATTCCAAAGTAGGGCCCATATAGAGTCTGCATAGCATCTAGAGCCATAACTAATACATCAAAATATGAAAATATAACCAATATGCTTAAACCTTTGCAGTGGCTTCATGTTCAGCAAAGAATTAGTTGCAAATTGAGGCTCACAGTTTATGAAACTTTGAACTATGGCCAGCCACAATACCCGTAGGCGCCGACTCCTTGGGAGCCTTGGGTGCGAATGCACCCAGAGAGAAAGTTCAGTGGGTGCCTGGCACCCAGAAGAATTCAGACTTTAAATTCAAATTTTCTACTTTATAGTAGGGTTACCATATTTTCACAGATGAAAAAGAGGACACAAAATCAAAACCACATCAGCGTATAATTTACACGCTTAGTACCTGGTGGCTACTTCACCCACTTTTCGTGTGCCAATAACTTTTTCAAGTCTGCTTCATTATGGTTTGCCTCGACAAATCTCTTTAAGTTGTAGGCTACAACTGATCAAAACATTTTGCTAGCGTAAACTACCGGCTTTTCTTTGAGGTATGATACAGTTACTACAGCCTCATCCCAACTTGGAGCTTCATTTAAAGACATCCATGCAATTCCGGTGAACTCCTTCCAATCCAGCGCACCCTTATTTGCAACTGAAATATAGCCAAGTTCCACCGTCGGATGTTACGCATTCAGTTTCCTAGTCAGATCGACCTTCACGAAAGCCAACGTATTTGGCTTTCATTGCGTCTGTAAATTAACACTTTCGTTTCGACATTTCTAAATTACAACGTTTTACGGTACTTTTACCGCTTACCAAGCAGTGTGATTCTCGTTAACGATAACGATAACGAAAATGTTCGTTAACGAAAATAAAATGATTTCGTTAACGATAACTATAACTATGACTAAAAATATCATTAACTATAACTGTAACTATAACTAAAATAACACTAACGAAAATTCATCTTTATTTCGTTAATACAAAAAATAAAAATGGGAAGTGCAATATGGATGATTCGACATAAATGAGAACGAAAACCAGCGATATTTTTATTTTATGCAATTTGTCAGTTACTTTGGAAACTCGTGTATTCATGAAGCTGAAAAAGGCTTTCAAAGCTCTGAGCAAATTGTGAAACAGCGTGTTAATACGCACAATTTTACTTATAGCCTTAATTATTGTAACTAAGTAGTAACTAAAATTAACTAAAATAAAAATCCATTAACTATAACTATAACTAAAAAATAATACTAACTATAACTGTAACTATAACTAAAATAAAATCTGTAAGGAGAATTACACTGTTACCAAGAAGGAAATACGATAAACTTCAAAATTAAAAACGCAACAACATGAAAATGGCTTACGCTGGTTTTTTATCGTAGAGCTAATAAATACTTGTTTTGCATGTTTCTGGCTACATCGTTGTCCTAGGCTCCAAGTAAATCTGTAAGAAAGTATGGGTTCCACGTAAGAAAATGACAAAGTGGAAAACCCGGACAAAAGCCGAAATTCTGGAAAACCGCCCGGACAGAGGCATAAAAAGAGGACATGTCCGGGGAAACCCGGACGTATGGTAACCCTACTTTATAGTCCAGTAATCTCACAACTTGTGAAGCAGTACAACACAAATACCAACACTGCATGATCGCACAATTGTTTTTCTTTCAAGTACTGTCTTTGAAGACAATTATCGACAACTATTCCAGTCTCCTGCAGTTCCTCGATGAATTGTCTGAATCTGACCAGACTGTAGCAAGTGCCAAAGCAAGCGGGCTTGTGCGACAATGTCTACAGTTTGGCATTTACTTTCTTCTGTGTGTGATGTACAATGTTCTTTCACGAGCTTAGACCGTCTCCAAAAGCATACACAGACATGACCTCGACCTGTACCAAACACCGATGAAACTTGATCAGCTGAAGGCTGATGTATTCGGTATGCGTTGCGACACTGCATTTGATAATTTCTGGTCGGATGTCTCAGAAGGAGCTCGCTTGTTGAAAAGGAAGGAACCTGAACTTCAGCACCAAGGAAACTCCCTCGATGCCTGTCGGATGAAAATCCCACCACTTAACACAATTTTATATCTGTGGCCGAGTTGTACAGACAGCGCTATTTCGAGATCATTGAAACACTGACATCTTACCTAGAAAACAGATTCCCATCTAAGGGTTTTGAGCGCATGATATACATTGAGAAGTTAATTACAGGACAGTTGAATGGTGACCGTATCATCAATTTGTTTTTACAAGGACGACCTAGACGTCGATCGGTTAAGACTGCATCGCGACATGTTTCTTGACATTGCTAGACAGCACAATGCTACATCAGCTTCATTTCATGATGCTTTAAATGTCTTTCGTGAATCAGGACAAGACATGATTAAACTGTTAGAACTCTTACCAGAACTAGCTAAGCTCTTCTGCTTAGCACTGAAGGTTCCTGTCACAACATGCACAGCTGAGCGGTCATTCTCAGCCCTTCGTAGACTGAAAACTTATCTCAGGTCTACCATGACACAGGAATGACTTAACCACATTGCAATCCTACATGTTCACAAAGCCTGCTGAGTACAGAAGTGAACTTAGACACAATTGCTAACGATTTTATCGAACGCTGCAGTGTTAAGAGCAATACATTTAACATTAATTAAAAATACACTGAACTATAGTGTCTTCTTCACAAGCAGCAATTAACTATGCATTGCATAAATACTATTTGCTATAATTTTTTCATAGCTTTTAATAGCCTGTAGACCAATTAAGTAATTCACTAAACAGTAACAGCCTGTTAACTATACAATAAATTTGCAAATTTTCTGTATAAGACATGCTATATATACATGTACACAAATTTCTCAACATGTATTGTAAGCAGTAAGGTTGCACAATTATGTCAGTCACCATCACGTGAGTTTCAAATACTTTTTATAACCACGGAACCCTGGACAAGAAAACAATTTTCCCCCCCAAAATGCACTAAAAGTTAAGTATGGCAATGTAGAATATAAAAATGTTCACGTGGACTGGAGTAGAACCCAGGTAGATACAAAACCAAAAGTCGGCACCTATGACAATACCTATATTTGTCTGGTCATGCCTAAATCAAGAACTGTTCTTGGTGAACGAGCTTTTTAGGTTGCTGAACCTACTTGTTGGAACTCTCTCCCTGTGTCTGTGCGCTCTGCTCAGTCGCTTGTGTCATTTCATTCTCAACTTGAAACTTACCTTTTTGAAAATGCTTATCCACCATAGGCTGTCTCTCTATCTTACAAACTGATCGTCTGGATATTGACCTGATTACGGCTTGGTTTAGGTGTGCCATCGTGTGATGCCTTGTGCAATAGAAGTTACTAATTAAAATTAATTACAACAAACGCCTATTGATATGCTGCAGGGGTTAGGTTGTATTTCTTTATGTGTCAGAGAAATGTAGTTGTTATTTTTGCTGTTAATGTTGTTAATGCTACTGTTGTGACTTCATAGGTTACATTCCTGGACACTGTACCAGTACTAATCTTTTGCTGAACCAGAACTTCATAGTCATCGCCGATTACAATGGCTCCACCTATCGACCGGTAGACACAGAGATTGTAGCGACCTCTGATAATCTAGACAAAGTTTCAACAGCATGTGGTCTTGACCCTAAGTATCCTTATGGTAAGTCAGGTTCTGTTTACTTACTTAATTGTAACTTAAATATTTATGTACTTACCTTTCTGCATATCTGCCTCCCTACCTAACAACTTATCTATCTGCCTCCCTACCGAACGATTTATCTACTTATCTACCTGCCTTGCTTACCAGTTATCTACCTAAATATCTGTCTGCCAGCCGGTTACGTATCGATAGTCCGAAGGTTCGATAATCCGAAGGTTCGATAGTCCGAAGGTTCGATAATCCGAAGGTTCGATAGTCCGAAAGTTTCATGGGAAAACATATAATATGTATGTGGGTAAACGTGTAGTTTAGCGTCGTAAATTATTTTCTGACTTAAAAAGCATTCCCATATCAATTTAAACAGTTACCCTTATATATTTCATATTCCGGAATATATTATTTTGTGCTAAAAAACGAATAAAACTAAATTAAGAAGAGAAAATTAAAACGAAGTGAGCCGTTAAGCGATCATTCGACGACAACAGGAAGTCAAGCGGCTATGGTACATTACCCACGGCTCAAGGAATCTATATTGACCGCGGCTATTAATAGCTACACCTCAACTTAACACAATGCTGAATATTGCGTTAAGTTGACGTGTTAAGCCTTTGAGATACGAACAGGCCGCGCACTCGTACGCTTCACTAATTACCGTCTATGAGGCACTAACACTTCCCACACGATTGATTTGCAGGTGTTTTATGCTATCAGTCTGCATTGAAACTGACATACTTGTGCGTTTGCAAGTGGTGTAATAAGGAATACACTTACTTACTTTTCTTCTGCATTATGTAAAAGTCCTGCACGTGGAATTTTTACCAGCGTACTCCTACCATAATTGTAATCCTTACATATCCTTCCTAATAACCGATTTCCTGCAAAAACTCTTTTCCCAGTGTTCACGCTTCACACTAACCATTATTGTGAAGCCTAAATGCATTGGACAATTTGCATTGCAAGAAATGTCCTTATTTGACCCTTGAAATAAAATACTTATCGTATAAGTATGCGAAAGCACTTTCCAGGGTGTAAAGAGCAACTTTGAGACTAACCAAAACGGCAATCATCCATCACCTTCAATCATTATCCTCACAGTGGTAATTTTTCAAACTTACCCATTAGTGTCAAGCCAAAATCCATTGGAACAAATACATTGCAAGAAATGCTATTATTTGACCATTGAAATAAAATACTTATCGTCTAAGTATGCAAACGCCCATTCTAGGGCCAAAGGAGAACCCCCAATGCTAATCAAAACTCCAATCAATCATCTGTTTAAATCACCATTCTCGAAGTGGCAGCCTTTGGTACTTACCATTATTGTCAACGCAAAATCCATTGTGAAAATGCATTGCAAGAAATACTGTTACTTGATCGTTGAAATAAAATACTTAGACCCTAAGTATGTGAAAGCCGTATATAGGGACTAAAGAGCACCCTGAGTTCTATAGAAACCGCCAATCACGCATCTCTGTCAATGACCATTGTCTAGGGGGTAGCACTTCAAGAATATCACCATTGCGAAATCCATGTACAAATGCATTGCAAGATATACGGTTACTTGATCGCTGAAATAAAATACTTAGACCCTAAGTATGTGAAAGCCGTATATAGGGACTAAAGAGCACCCTGAGTTCTATAGAAACCGCCAATCACCCATCTCTGTCAATGACCATTGTCTAGGTGGTAGCACTTCAAGAATAATTATCACCATTGCGAAATCCATGTACAAATGCATTGCAAGATATACAGTTACTTGATCGTTCAAATAAAATACTTAGACTCTTAGTATATGAAATCCGTATCTAGGCACTAAAGACCACCCTTAGTGCTATCCAAAACGCCAATCACCCATCCCTTTCAATCACCATTGCCTAAGTGGTAGCCCTTCAAGAATACCACAATTGGCAATACAAAATCCATTGTGCAAATGCATTGCAAGATAAACTGTTACTTGACCCTTGAAATAAAATACTTAGACCCTAAGTATGTGAAAGCAGTATCTAGAGACTAAAGAGCACCCTTAGTGTTATCCAAAACGTCAATCACCCACCTCTTTATTGTGACTTGACAATAATGTTAAGTTGAAGGGTGACTAGTTAGACACTGTTGATTGAAAAAGGTGGGTGATTGTGGTATTGGTGAGCATAAAGATTTCTCTTCAGGACTTAGAGAGTGCATTCTCATACCTGGATGATAAGTATTTAATTAGAAGGGTTCAGTAACAACATAATTTGCAATGGATTTCTACAGTGTATTTTGGCTTGACAACAATGTTTAAGTTGAAGGGTGAGCACCTAGGCATTGGTGATTGAAAAAGGTGGGTGATTGTGGTATTGGTGAGCATAAAGGTTTCTCTTCAGGACCTAGAGAGTGCATTCTCATACCTGGATGATAAGTATTTAATTAGAAGGGTTCAGTAACAACATAATTTGCAATGGATTTCTACAGTGTATTTTGGCTTGACAACAATGTTTAAGTGGAAGGGTGAGCACTTGGACACTGGTGATTGAAAAAGGTGGGTGATTGTGGTATTGGTGAGCATAAAGGCTTCTCTTCAGGATCTAGAGAGTGCATTCTCATACCTGGATGATAAGTATTTAATTAGAAGGTTTCAGTAACAACATAATTTGCAATGGATTTCTACAGTGTATTTTGGCTTGACAACAATGTTTAAGTGGAAGGGTGAGAACTTAGACACTAGTGATTGAGTGTGGTTTCGATTAGAACTAAGGGTGTGCGTTATGTCCTATGTAGGGCTTTCACATACTTAGGGTCTAAGTATTTTATTTCAAGGGTCAAGTAACAGTATATCTTGCAATGTATTTGTACAATGGATCTTGCATTGAAAATAGTGGTATTCTTGAATGGCTACCGCTTAGACAGTGGTGATTGAAAGGGATGGGTGATTGGCGCTTTGGATAGCACTAAGGGTGCTCTTCAGTGCCTATATACGGCTTTCACATACTTAGGGTCTAAGTATTTTATTTCAATGGTCAAGTAACAGTATATCTTGCAATGCATTTGCACAATGGATTTTGTATTGCCAATAGTGGTATTCTTGAAGGGCTACCACTTAGGCAATGGTGATTGAAAGAGATGGGTGATTTGGCGTTTTGGATAGCACTGACGGTGCTCTTTAGTCCCTAGATACGGCTTTCACATACTTAGGGTCTAAGTATTTTATTTCAACGATCAAGTAACAGTATATCTTGCAATGCATTTTTACAATGGATTTCGCATTGGAAATAGTGGTATTCTTGAAGTGCTACCACCTAGACAATGGTCATTGAAAGAGAAGAGTAATTGGCTGTTTCTATAGCACTGAGGGTGCTCTTTAGTGCCTAGATACGGCTTTCACATACTTATGATCTAAGTATTTTATTTAAAGGGTCAAGTAACAGTATATCTTGCAATGCATTTGTACAATTGATCTTGCATTGGAAATAGTGGTATTCTTGAAGGGCTACCACTTAGACAATGGTGATTGAAAGAGGTGGGTGATTGACGTTTTGGATAACACTAAGGGTGCTCTTTAGTCTCTAGTTACGGCTTTCACATACTTAGGGTCTAAGTATTTATTTCAAGGGTCAAGTAACAGTATATCTTGCAATGCATTTGTAGAATGGATTTTGCATTGAGAATAATGGTAAGTTTCAAGGGCTACCACTTAGACAATTGAAGGTGATTGAAAGAGGTGGGTGATTGACGTTTTGGATAACACTAAGGGTGGTCTTTAAGCCCTAGAAATGGGCTTTCGCATACTTAGACAATAAGTATCTTATTTTATGGTAAAAGTTACAGCATTCCTTCTTGCAATTTGTACAATGCATTACGCCTTCGCAAGTATGGTAAGTTTAAAGGTTACCACCGAGAGAAGAGTGATTATTAGAGATGAGTGATTGGCGCTTTTGATAGCCCTAACAACTCTCAATAGGGCTGTCACATACTTAGGGTCTAAGTATTCATGTCAAGGGTCAAATTTCAGCATTTCCTCACTGCAATTTCTGCAGTGCATTTTGGCATTACAATGATGATAGAACTGAAAGGCTACCACTGATTGAAGAGTGATTGCATTTGCAAGATATCATTGATTGTCATTTTGGATATCCTTAGGAGTGCCTAACAGACCCTCCCAAGAAAGGGAATTCAGAAATACAGAGGTCAGTTTTTTAGATGAAGAGCCAAATTGCAGCTTTTCTTGCTATCCAGTGCAAAGGAATTTGAGGAATTTCAAGGGCTAGGGCTGAGATGCATCGAGAAAGGGCTTAATGATTGAAATTTTGAATAGCTGCATTATTCAGACGTTTCGTTTTAAATAAATTTTTATATGCTGCAAGGAAACGATTTGGAACAGGTCTTGCGCCAAGTGACGAATTTGAATATGAATATTATTGGCGACTTGACAAAAGTTGACTTCCGGAATGGGTTGTCGTTCGATTAAAGTTTCGAGCGGCCATTTGTTATGAGAAATATTGAATATTTAAAATAATTTTTCAATCGATTTCCTTCTGTTTAACCAATTATCATATGTTGCGGGTTCACTCTAGCTACAACAAAGCTGAAGACTCGAATCTAGTTTTCAAGGTATAATTCTCGACAAAAACAATAAATCAAAACGATACATTACCCAACCGTTGAACGACGGTGGAAGAAAGGTTCGTTTTCAATACGAAGAACGACCAACTAACAAGAAGTCTGTAACTCAGCAACGGGCTGACGAACATCAGAAACGGAAGCACCGTAAGAAGACTTGAAAATGGCACAAGTCACGAACTAACTTGACTACCATGCAACCCAGAGAAATCTCAGACAACCCGACTAGCGCGAAGGCTGAGTATCGGAGATTCTCTAACCGCCCCTTTTCGTACCTCCTTATATAGCCTACTCCCCTCGGCTAAGGAACTACTCAAGGGTAACGAATGCCCATCCCAGGACCGGTTAGGACTCAGACATGAGACCCTAACATACCCCCGGACCACAAACAAGGCAGAAACCAGAAGGGTTTCTGACTTAACTAACATGCAAACCATGCACATTAAAAGAAATATCACAATCAAAATATAAACGAAATACACAATAAATTCACTATATACAACAAAACATTTACTCTATACAGCTTACGACGTTCACTCACGTCGCCCCTAAGCATGACTACTCATTTATAACCAAAGATGGACGACTCAACAAGTCTGGAAGCAAATTGTCTCTCCCAGGACGATGTCGAATGTCCAAAGCATATTTTTGGAGTTCCAAACTCCATCGAAGTAATTTATCATTCGAATTAGCCATCGAATTAATAAATGTAAGTGGACTGTGATCAGTAAAGACCACCACAGGCGCAGAACCGAAGTATACGGCAAACGTCCGTACAGCCATGACCAAAGCCAGAGCCTCTTTCTCCACCGTTGAGTAGCGGACCTCGTGCTTCCGGAGCTTCCGGCTGTAGTAGCACACAGGATGCTCGATATCCTCGTGGATCTGGAACAGACACGCTCCAATACACACCTGCGAAGCATCAACAGCAACAAAAAACGGTCTGTTATAATCAGGTGGTTTAAGAATTGGTTTGGACGCCAATCTCGACTTCAAATCCACAAAAGCCCTTTCTGCTTTATCAGACCACACAAATTTATTCCCTTTCTTCAAAATTTCAGTGAAAGGCTCAGTTAACTCTGCAAAATGTGGCAAATATTTGCGATAGTAGCTTGCCAACCCATGCAAAGACTGTAATTGCTTCTTATTTGTAGGAGTTGGGAAATTCAGCATCACTTCCACCTTCTGTGAACGTGGTGACACTATTCCTCGCCCCACATGATGACCCAAAAAATCCACCTCAGCGTTAGCAAAAATGCACTTTTTAACATTCAACGTTAACTTAGCATTCTCCACACGTTGTAAGACCTGTCGTAAATGATCCATATGATTAGACCATGCCATACTGAAAATTATGACATCATCCAAATACGCATCACAAAAAGACTCCAACCCTGCAAAAACCTTCTTAACTAACCTACTAAACGAACTAGGTGCATTGCGAAGACCAAATGCCATGTATTTCCATTGGAAATGTCCATTAGGCGTTACAAAAGCTGTTACCTCCCTTGCCGATGGCGCTACAGGAATTTGCCAGTAACCTTTTGTCATATCCAATTTCGTAAGAAATTTTGCCTGCCCAACTTTATTTATGAGAGTTTCCACTCGAGGCATCGGAAACGGATCAGGAACAGTAACTGCATTCAGTTTCCTGAAATCAGTACACAGTCTTAGTGTACCATCTGGTTTTGGAACCAAAACTATTGGCGCCGCCCACGGACTTTCAGACTCTTCAATAATCCCCTCTTGCAACAACTCCTCTATTTCCTTATTTACCAACTTTAACCTTTCCGGATGAAGCGGATATGGTGATTGCCTCATAGGTCTTACTCCCTCCATCAACTTGACATCATGTGACACCAAAGTTGTCTTCCCCGGCTTGTCACTAAACACATTCTGAAATTTGCACAACACATTTGTTAAATCATCAATTTGACTCTGATTCAAGTGATCCATATTCACTGATTCCAAAAATGATGTAGGCGTGCTTGTATCAGTCACCAACACATGCGTTTCAGGTTTAATATCCACAACCATCACCTTCTCCCCTTGCCGTGGTAAATATCTCTTCATGAGATTCACATGCACCACCCTTTTCGTTTTCCTCCGATCTGGAGTACCGACGAGATAATCCACCTCACCAAGTCTTTTCAGTACTTGATAGGGACCACAGTACTTTGCTTGTAATGGTTTCCCAATCAAAGGCAACAAAAGTAATACCTGTTCACCCTTCTCAAAAGTAACAGACTTCGCATGCAAATCGTACCATTCTTTGGATTTTGACTTAAGTACCATTTCATTGTCATTTGCAATCTGTAAAGATACCTTAATCTTCTCTCGAAGATCCAAAACAAAATCAATGAGATTTGCCTTCTTCAATTCTGGTACTACATCAGTACGTAACCAACTATGCTTAATCATTTGTAAGGGCCCTTTCACATCCCTTCCAAACATCAAGTCAAATGCAGAGAATCCTAATCCCTGAACTGGAACTTCTCTATATGCAAAAAGCACCCAAGGAAGAATTTCGTCCCAATCACCCTGAAAAGTTTCCCCTACTGCTTTCAACATATCTTTTAGAGTACGATGAAAACGTTCCAGGCATCCATTCGTCATTGGATGAAAAGCACTGGTCTTTAACTGAATTATTTGACATTCATTCATCAACAATTGCATCAATTCTGACATAAACTCAGAACCCTGATCTGTCAAAACTTCATCAGGAAAACCAAATGTTGTGAACACTGACACCAACACCTTTGCCACTTCCACCGCTGTGTGTACCTTAAGCGGAAATGCCAACGGAAAATGTGTCCCTAAATCCATTATCGTTAACAGAAATCTGTTTCCCGACTTATCGCAAATATCCAAAGGACCAACGATATCCAAAGCAATTCTTGACCATGGTTTATCAATGACTGGCAAATTAATCAAAGGCGCTCTAGCTTTTGTAGCTCCCTTGCCAAGCCTCTGACAAACATCACAAGTGCGACAGTACTCTCTCACGTACTTGAAAATACCAGGCCAATAAAAATGCCTCAACACTCTATCAAGAGTTTTCTGTGTACCTAAATGTCCACTCGAAGGAACATCATGCGCTACATGAATTATCTTAGGCCGTAAAGAAATTGGAACGATTACTTGCGTTCGACCAAAACCTTCAGGCTCCAAGACATTTCTCCAGACCCGAATCAAAACTCCATCACGAACTTCGTAAAAAGAGCGTTCACTTCTGTCCGGTGACCGTGCTAGATCAAAAAGACAATTGAAAGATTCGTCACTGCGTTGCAATTCAATTAATCTTTCCCTTGTACAAAATTCCAAACCTTCAACATGACTGTCATCATCTTCAGTAAACAAATTATTTAAATCCAAGTCAAGAGAATCAATTACATCAGAACTCTTAATTATAGGAGCGTCAACGTTTGCAGCGTCCTGTCTATCTACGCTTGACTGCATCGTCGTTCCTAATTTACTCTGAGCCCTCGTAACCACTGCTACATCTATCGGTTCCTTTTGTATTAAGTCATTTCCGATGAGCATATTAATTCCTTTTGGTAATTTGTCCACCAACCCACAAAGAACAGTTCCAGAAACCCACTCACTTTCTAATTGAATTTCAACTAACGGGACATTAACTGGTTCACCAACAATTCCCTGAATCAATCTATCGTCTCCCGTTAAGACATAATCACTAGGATTAAGCCCATCCCTACTGACTATCGACTGTAATGCACCCGAGTCTCTCAGTAGCACCACATGACGCTGCGAACCCTGTCGTCCGTACACAAGCCCATCCTTAACAAACGGTCTATACTGCTGATTTATCGTTGGATTGCCCGAATGCACATCTACTAATCCAATGTTATTATCTGAGTAATTTGTGTTCGCACTGGCCAAATTTCTTGCTTTTAGCTTTTCACAATTTGTAATGCTGTGCGATCTTGCATGACAGTACGCACAAGATACAGGAGTGCCAAACGCACCTGTATAATTCCTTGCTGTATTCTTAGGGCTACCCCAAGAATTTTGACCTCCGCTTCGTTTCACATTAGCAGTGTCATTTGCCCATCCCTTTTCAAATTTCACTGGAGCTACATTAGCTTTCTTGAAAGGTTTGTACAGCAAATCATATTCATCAGCCATACGTGCTGCTTCAGAAAGTGTCGTTACTTTGCGTTCGATTATCCAACGATGTAAATCCCCAGGCAGACAATTCACAAACTGTTCCAATTTGAAAATTTCCAAAGCCTTATCTAAATCAGACAATGCACCTTCTCCTTCCAGCCAACTCTTAAATGGAATATTCAACCGATACGCAAAATTTGAATAAGTTTCAAGATTACCCTTCTGCAATTCCCGAAACCTTTTCCTATAGAACTCTGGCACTCGTGAATACGCCGTAAGCAAAGACTTCTTTACCACCTCATAGTCCTTACATTGTTCCAATGAGAGCTCGCCGAAAATTTGTAACGCTTTCCCAGTTAACTTCGTATGGATTAACGACGACCATTTATCTTTTGGAAATTGATGTAGCTCCATGGCTTTTTCAAACGATTGTAAATAATGCTCCAAATTTGTGTCGTCAAACCGAGGTACAAATTTTACTGCCGATGCAATATTAAATTTCGGCGTATGCCCCGTTCTTTCTGCATTTTCCTCATTCAAACCTTGTGCTCCGTCCTCGAAGTAACCTCCTGTTAATCTTTCAAATGAACCTCCTAATTCCTTCATCTGCAATTGATGCTGTCTCTGTTTTTCTTTCTCTGCCAATTCCATTTGTAACTTTCTCTCATCTGCTTGTAACTTTCTCTCATCTGCTTCTATCTGCATCCTTTTAGCCTCATTTTCCATAGACAACCTTGCTGCTAATGTTTCGTTATCTACCCTCAGCTTCCTTTCTAACATTTCTGCCTCCATCCGTAATTTTCTTTCCATTGCTTCTGCCTCATCTTTCTTAACCTGTATCCTCCTTTCTTCCTCTTCCTTCTTAACTTGTATCCTCCTTTCTTCCTCTTCCTTCTTAACTTTGTGCTCCTCTCCATTGCTTCTGCCTCTTTTTCTATTTTCCTCTCCATTGCTTCTGCCTCTTTTTCTACTCTTCGTGATTCTAACTCTGCTTGTTCTAACTTAAGCTTAGAATCCGCTTCTAGTTGCATTCTCATTTTCTCCAGCTCAAACTTTCTGTCCGCTTCTCTTTCTTCTCTGCGCTGTTCTTTTTCCACTTCCAATTTTAATTTTTCAGCCTGTTCTTTCTCCAATTTTAATTTTTCAGCCTGTTCTTTCTCCAATTTTAATTTTTCAGCCTGAACCTCAGACGCTTTTGGAGACGCATTTGGCAAATTCATTAATTTTGACAATGCCTTTTGCAATTGTACTTTTGTAAGACCTTTTACGTCTTGCCCCAATTTCTCCAATTCCTCTTTCAATTCCTCCTGTTTCATTTCCAAAATGTCATCCCATGTCCACACCTTCCCCTCCTCTGGTGTCTCCATTTCTAAAATTTCAGTCGACTAAATTTTCAAAATTTTCGACCGAAAACGCCCCTTTGAAAATTTCTTCTCGAAGTTTAAACGTATGAGAAAATATGTGCGCCTCAACTTCAAAAATCTCAACCGGAATGAATACCGTATAATCTAGAGCACAGACACGCCCTCCAAATTCCTCTTACCGACGAAATTTCGTATTTGAAGAGAAAAAAAAAATATCCCGCGAGCCCTCATATGTTGCGGGTTCACTCTAGCTACAACAAAGCTGAAGACTCGAATCTAGTTTTCAAGGTATAATTCTCGACAAAAACAATAAATCAAAACGATACATTACCCAACCGTTGAACGACGGTGGAAGAAAGGTTCGTTTTCAATACGAAGAACGACCAACTAACAAGAAGTCTGTAACTCAGCAACGGGCTGACGAACATCAGAAACGGAAGCACCGTAAGAAGACTTGAAAATGGCACAAGTCACGAACTAACTTGACTACCATGCAACCCAGAGAAATCTCAGACAACCCGACTAGCGCGAAGGCTGAGTATCGGAGATTCTCTAACCGCCCCTTTTCGTACCTCCTTATATAGCCTACTCCCCTCGGCTAAGGAACTACTCAAGGGTAACGAATGCCCATCCCAGGACCGGTTAGGACTCAGACATGAGACCCTAACATTATAACTATACTAATGCATTAATTGGGCAGTGGCACGTTATTTGAAATAATTTACGGCGCTATTTGTTTCACTTAAAGTCAGAAAATAATTTACGACGCTAAACCACACGTTTACCTATATATATATATATATATATATATATATATATATATATATATATATACATATATATATATATATATATGTGTGTGTGTGTGTGTGTGTGTGTGTATATATATAATTATGCATATGTAGCCTAAATATATATGTATATGTGTATATGTATGTATAGGTATGTTTATGTATATATATATATGTGTATATTATGTATTCATGTATATATGCATGTAGCCTATTTATGTATTTATACATATATAGTTATATACATACATAAATATATACATATATATAGATACATATAAAAAAACTTACATGCATATACATACATATAATGTACATATATATATATACATGCACAAACATAATATATGTATATATATACATATATGTATATACTTGCACATACCTATACATACATGTACACATATACATATACATTATATATGTACATATAGATATATATATGCACACATATATATATACATAAGTACATATGTACGTAAATACATATATATATACATAAGTACATAAACACATACATCTATATACAATTATACATGTATAGTATACACATACATATATACATATAGATACATACATATTTGTATATACATATATATATATTCACATATATATTTTATATATATGATATATATACTTATATCCATATATATAACATATGTACATGTATATAGATATAAATACATATGTATACAAACATGCTTATATATACATACATATAGTGTACATATACATATATATATATATGTACATTATACATATATATGTTTTTCACCATGACACTTTCGGACTATCGAACCTTCGGACTATCGAACCTTCGGACAAGGAATTTATCAACGTAAAATACGGGATTACCCATAAACATATATTTCTACATCGGCTATATGTTTTACCATGCAATCTTCGGACTATCGAACCTTCGGACTATCGAACCTTCGGATTATCGAACCTTCGGACTATCGAACCTTCGGACTATCGACCTGTTCCTCTGCCGGTTTACTTACCTATCCCACAACCGATCTTGTGGCTAAAACATTACTGCAATAATCCAACAGTCAGACAGACAACCTTTCCTTATAGGTACACGGTTTGACAAGGGTTCATCAATTTAACATGACATGGTACCTGGATTCAACTTCCGGACACAGAGACAGAGTGGCAAGGAAATGACAGATAAATTTATCATCTTTGTGCTTTAACATCATACAACCACATAGAAAGACGCAGAGATTGGGAGGAGTCTGGTCATTTCAAACATAAAGCAATATTAATACTTAATAGGCCTACATTATTATTATTATTATTATTACATAGGATGAGTGGCCGAGTGGGTTGGTAGCCCGCTCGCCACGCCGGCGGCCCGGGTTCGATTCCGGGTCAGAGATTAATTTCTCGGATCTTTACTGCGGGTGGCTCGGTCGCAATATAAACGTGGAGTACAATACAATACAATACAACACAACACAATACAACTGGGGCGCGGTGGTATAGGGGTATGTTCGGTGCCTTGCAGCTGGAGGGTTGCGGGTTCGAATCCACCTCAAAGCCGCCGCGTAGGGACCCTGGGCAAGTCCTTCACTCGCAATTGCTCATGCGCTTCGGCGTGAAATTCCGATTCAGCGTCCGCGCAGTAGTCGGGAGCGCCTCTGAATGGGCAATCTGGTAGGAGCGCTATAACAAGTGTTCAAATACAATACAATACATGTAAGGGTAATCCCGTAGTTTAGGTTGCTAAATTATTTTATATCGTCAAGTTGCAATGGAAGCTGGATTAAGGACAAAAATTGTTTCAGTAACTCGAAGTGGGATTAATGAAACGATTTCCGTCTTTCAATAGAAGTTGGATTGATAGAAATAATTTTTACCGTAAATAGAAGCTGGATTGATGAAACTATGTTTTGAAGCAATAGAAGCTGGAATGATTAAAATAATTGTTTCCGTAGTAGTAGAAGCTGGACCCATGAGAATAGTTCTTTGCTTAAATAAAAGTTTCATTGATGAAAAATATTTTTTGGGTTAAATAGAAGTTGGCTAATTTTTGTCATTGGAAGCTGGATTGATTAAAAAAAATTCTCGATGAAATGGAACGGGATTGATTATAGTTATGATAGACATAGTTAGAGTGCTTACTTACCAACGTCAAATACGGCATTGAAGACATTAGAATAATTTAGCAACCTAAACTACGGGATTACCCATGTAAGATTGTTCACGTTGAGTATTTTCCAGTTTTTGTGGATATTAGGCCCTACTTTGTATTTAATTTGTGAGTTTCGGTGCACAGTCAGCTCTGGGGTTAGACTATGGATTATGCTGGTTTTCGTCATGAATTGTTGCTGTTTGATTCCACATTTTGTCATGTAGCCTATGTGGTGCGATTTGGGGAAGGTCGTGGACACAGTCACGCCCGACATGAGCCTATACCTCGGACTAGAATCACACCCGCTACGGCAGCTACGCTATTGGTCAATGCAAAAACTCTTAAAGACGCAGTTTTTCAGCTGTTTGATGGCCACGTGTTGAGCGCTTCTGAGAGACTCTTAAGTGGCGCTTTATAAATGGTTTGTTACATTACATTACATTACATGTCACATGATTCTGTGCACGTGAAACGAACGAACCGACAAACATTCCCGATTGCGGTGGTTCACCGTGTTTTCTAATGACGCCACTAGCCTAACCCTAACCCTGACCATAACCGACTCTCATGACGCCTAACGTAACCCTAACCGACCCTCAAAATGTCCGCCATTTCAAAATTCCAAGAGAAGACAGAATCCACGTAACAGGCTTTAGCCAATAACGCGACGGGCGTGAATGCAGTACTGGGGTTCCGCTAACGTCCGGGTCGTCCACTACGTTTGGGGAAATGCCTTCATACGTCTGTTACGGTTTCTTGGAGTGTAGACACGCGGTAGCGGCCTACAGATATGGCGAGTGTAGGACATTATCCCCCGGACATTATCCCCGGACATTATCCCCCGGACATTATCCCCCGGACATTATCCCCCCCAGGGTAGGACATTATCCCCCCCAGTCTAAGATATAATCGTATAATATTCTATTATAATATATTATAATATAATACTCAGGATCTCTAACCACAGCATCCGAATCATCAGGAGACTTTTATATGCAGTCTGAAGGAGAAACATGCTCTCGTAATACGAAGTCACTCACTACTTTGTCGAGGGAATGTGACAGATATGGCGTCTCCAATACCGTTGGTACTGCAATTGCAACAGCAGTTACTGTACTTGTGGACTACGGAATTGTGACTGATGACGACTAAAGTTCAGAAAATGCGTTGGCTGTTGAAAGTGGATCGATTTCAGAAAGTTTAAGTAGCAGAGAACCTGGAAAGATGACCCATAGTCGTTGGCTTACTACTGCTAATAAGTTATATACATATATACATATATATATCCATATATATCTATATATATATAGGATAACATATGTACATGTATATATAAATACATATATATACAAACATACGTATAAATATGTACATATACATATATTTACACAGAGGGGGGGATAATGTCCGGGGGGATAATGTCCTACGCAAAATCGGGGGGGATAATGTCCGGGGGGGATAATGTCCGTTCCCCAGATATGGCTGAGGGGAGTTATATACAATGCGTAATCATCGTAAAGCAGCGACCGGTCGGATGGAGGATGAATGGACGAGGGCGATTGTGGAGAGGTTATCGTCTGTAAAGAGTCTGTGATATTTAATATAATAATAATAATAATAATAATAATAATAATAATAATAATAATAATAATAATAATAATAAGCTTTTCTTATTGAAGCGCCTGACAAACGCACTGCGCTGTACATTTACATGTCATGCAATTTAAATCTTAACTACTAACAGAACAGACAGCCTGCAATACACGGCGCTAATAGCAGCCTACAAAGCATATCCGCCCAACGGGGGCTCGAACTCGGTACCTCATGCTCTCTGTGCCAGATGTTATCCAATGCGCTATCGGGCCCCCGTTTTAACATGACATGGTACCTGGATTAACATTCATGTTAATGGTGGGTCGAGTTGTGTTTGTTGGAGCATTGTACTATCCCCTAGACCTATATAAAGGAGTATGAGGCAGACGAGTTTACAAGAGCTGTAATATGCCAAAACTAATCTTTGTCGGCGGCAACGGCCTATGTTGTCATAAGCTGCCGTTAAACTGAGGATCCATCCATCCATCAACGATTCAAGCGGCGGATGATCGGCGTGTTGTGGTCGAACAGAACTGGGCGCCGGTAGTCACTGAGAGCGTCGGATTTATCTGGCCAGGTTAATCTGATTGAGTTCGCTCCTGGGGAGTAGATGTAACGAGAGGAGTGCAGCACTCTGCCTGGCTTATATTATCATCAATGCATGTTAAATCGCCAAACCTCATGCCCTTGATCAGCTCCATGCAGAGGGTTTCGTGTCGATGTTCCAAAGGTTCGATAGCTAGTCCGATGGTTCGATAGTTCGAAAGCCGTAGTAGCTTGATGGATGAAAATAATTCTTCCTTCAGTAGAATTGGATTTATTAACAGAATTCTTGCTTAACTAGAAGTTGGATTGATGAAAATAATCCCTGCTTAAATGGAAGTTGGAATGATGAATAGATATTGCAGTGTAAGTAGAAGTTGGATTCATGAAACGATTTTATGTCGGATTAATGTCGGACTACAAAATCTTTGGACGATCGAACTTTCGGTCTATCGAACCTTCTGAATATCAACACAACACCACCAAGAGACGGTGGGATATAACCTCGGAGTTGCCATAGTAACAGAGACACAGCCCCGATTTGTGTCAGATCGTGGAATTCAAGATGTTTCGCAGAGATCGAATGGCTCGTCATGCAGGCGGGGTCACTATCTTCGTCGCGGACTTGTTTCGGGCGGCTGAGCTTTAGGTGCCGAGAGACGTGCATTAATTGGAGCTGCTCTGTGGCAAGGTGGAAATGGTGGGTCGAGTTGTGTTTGTTGGGGCATTGTACTATCCCCTAGACCTATTTACGAGGTTGAGGTGCTGTTGGAGAGATTGGAAAGGACAATAGAGGTTTTTGTTGCCGATGGAGCCGCAGGCGCTAATAATCCTGGGTGGAGACTTCAACTGACTTGAGGAAAGGAATGTGGTGGAGCGAACGGGCCTGACCCCGCTCATTAACCAACCAACAAGGGGCGAGAATACTCTTGACAGGCTCTTTGTCTCTGAATCAGGACTGCTTCTCAACCGGGCAGATTCTGACTTCTGCCATGAAAACTGATCACAAGGCAGTAATCGCCCTTCCTCATGGAACTATGACTACCCAGCATAAGGTTCAACGGGTATGATCACAAAGCGGGTTTCTACCAGGAATATAGGAAGTGACTTGACAGCTGATGAACTTAATGATCATTATGCAGCGGTGTTAGAAGACAAAGACTACGCTCCACCTGACTACAAATCTACAGCGAATCAAAGCCAACCATTCATCACAGACTTCAGAATTTTCCAGATTCTGGACAGTCTACGGCACACGGCGGAGGGAGCGGATGGACTTGCCGCCTGGTATCTGTGTCTGGCTGCACCGGCGTTTTCGGAGGTGATCACTTGTTTAGTCAACCTGTCGACGTCTTCCTCACGTGTCCCACAACAATGGAAAATGGCCATTATTCAAGCAGTGGCCAAGGTGTCGACACCGTCATCAGTTTTCATCACCTGCTGACTATCGCCCAATATCAGTTACTCCAATCCTTGATTGAAAGGGAACTGGTGCAACGATACCCCTCTATCCTGCCTTCGAGGAACAATGGATGCAAATGCTCCTGGACCAGTTCACCTTTAGACCAAGGTGTTCAACGACGACGGCACTGGTCTACTTGCTGCACCAGGTCACACAGCTGCTTCAGAGGAATGCCTATGTTGCCACAATTTCACTGAACTTATCAAAAGCCTTTGACTCAGTTAGGCACTCTACCCTTGTGAAAAAGATAGCCAACCTTGACATTTCGGATCACATTTACAATTGAGTGGTATCAAATCAATCAAATCAACTTTATTGTTCACCGCTTCAATTCAATGTTTACATGTAGGCCTAATGACAGATTTTTTCCAAATGCAGTAACAATGGGTAATACCCTAAGGAACCTTAAGTTCCGCTAACAGGATAGCCCTAGTGCTATGTCAATCAGTCTAGTCTATACAGTTGCTTATTTAGTTATTTTTATCATGACTTCATTTCTTAAACAACATCATAATCAAATCATCACACTTATAGTTCACATAGTTGCATATAACGTGACCAGCAGTATTATTATTATTATTGTTCAGCAGCAAACACTGTTCTTAACTAGATCAATTGTCAGGAGCACACACGAAAACAACTATCTGCACAGCAAGACATATATAAAAACTATTTAAGCCTAAAATAATTTCTGATTCAATACGGACATCAGATGCGTTTTGAGCCTGTTTTTAAATCAAAGCGTGGTTGAGTAGATATCTTGAAGAGGCGGCTGAGGCGCTATATAAATTCTCAAAATGAATGAATGAATCATTCTGAAGTTTACCTCTGAAAACACTGGTACGTCCAGTTGTCCACAACGTAAGGTGCATCGATATGCGTTTTTAAACAATACAGTTGTTGATTTTCTGAAGCAACACGATATGCGTTTTTAAACAATACAGTTGCTGATTTTCTGAAGCAATCGGTTTGATGACTTCCATGGAAATACACTTCAAGAAGTCAATACTGCAATGTAATTGAAACAATAAGTTGTAACTTTAATTTGAGTTTTAGAAAACTGCATATGTTATTCTTCTTTGGTTATCTGCCTTGTAGGCAGATAACCAAAGAATGTTGAATGTTGCCATACTTCTCATTGTGTAGCCCTCTCCTTTAGCATGCTGTAATCCTCCTTCATAATCCAGTCCATTAGCATCATTCACGGTCTTTCTCTTGGCTTTTCCCCCTCCAGTCTTCCCTCAATTATGGTTATTATTAACAATGGGTAGAGGAGTGAGACAAGTATTGCCCACTCTCGCCAATGCTCTTTAACATCTACATAGAGGAATCTATACGAGAAGCGATGGAAGGAGTAATGGAAGGAATTAACTTGCAAATGCACCACTTACTCATTTATGGCATAACTCTAATGTGTCCCTATGTACTAAAGCAGAAATTGTAAGGGACAAAACAGACGAGATTTTTAAACAACTTATGTAGGAAGATGCTCTAGACAATGCAGTATGTGTCAAGTAGGGCTTCAGACAAAGGCAAATGCCAAATGGTCATTATACATACAATATATGTCAATGTCTGATCTTCCTATACACGTTTATCTATATTGTAGCCTAGCGACAAGGTTTTGCTCAATAGAAGGCGCTAAAGACTAGAAGAGCATGGACAGAACAAGAGCGGAAAGAAATAAGAGAAATCTGCACAAACTACAAATAGTCCAAAACTCCAAAACAGCAATAACAAAGACCCCTAAATATCAACATACATGTATTATGTTCATATTACACTCACTGTCCATTAAGCAAAGAAGCCATTTCAAAAGCTGTCTTACTGTTCACAAAGTACTGCAGTTTAACCAACTGACGTATCTCAGTTCTATGCTCACTCGTCATACAAATAGATACAGCACTCGATCAATGGCTGCTGTGATCATCAATGTACCGCACTAGAACATTGTTGGGTTGGGCTCCTGTGCATCTTCGGTCTTTGTTACAAAGCTTTGGAATTTGCTGCCCAATTTGATTAAATTCAGGTCCAAACTTAAATTTAACTCTTTGAACTTGCATATCCACTTGCATACCTGGATTGTGGTTACCTGATCTATCAGATTTCGACATGGCCTCCCAAACAGATTTTGCTGTAAGCGACCATCGACATATGTCTTGGACTTTATGATAACGATGCTATAGCAGTCATTGGATTAGATTAGATTAGAAGTAATTTGATAACTGGTCTCCACCTTGAAGGTGATCCTCGTGCGAATGAGCAACCAGTGGAGATATTGAAGTTCAGCCCTGGATGATATGGTAGAACTTTTGCTCCTCTGTGATGAAACTGGTTACAGCATTCTGCACACTGTAATGTTTTCAACAACCTCATGCTCCCGTCGTACAGCAGGCTGTTGCAGTAGTCCAGTCAGCTACTGTTGAAGGCATGAACCAGTCTATCTGGAGTCGAGTGAAAACAATGTTTGTTGTACTGTCTGAGCTGGTGCTGCTCAAAGTAGTGTTTTTACTGAGACTTGCCACATATGTGACCCATCTGCACAAAAACAGTCGTAAGTCGGAATATTAAGTTTCAAGAAAAAGCAAAAACTGGTCAAGGTCAATTTTTTTCAATTGTTAGATGGTCTTACACAATGGTAAGACACAGATACAGAAACAGTGTCAAGAATGCAAGAGCAATGCCGGGAGCAGATGCAGACACAGATCACAATTTGATCATCCTGAAGGCCCAGATAAAACTGAAATTCATCAAGAGAAATAAGAAGATAAGACAGAGATGGAATAAAAAGAACCTGAAAGAAAAGAGCAACGAACTGGGAAAGAAAATAGAAGAAAATCTAACAGAATACGAGGGAAAATCCATAGAAGAGAGATGGAAAAGATTGAAAGACAATGTCATACAGAGCGCCAATGACATCGTCGGAGCAGAAGAGAGAGTACCAGCTAGGAAACCGTGGGTAACAAGAGAAATGATAGAAGAGATGGAGGAACGGAGGAAATGGAAACACCAAGGCACCGAAAAAGCAAGGCAAGAATATAGAAGATTAAACAACAAACTGAGAAGAACAACAGAAGAGGCAAGGGAAAAATGGTGTGACGAGAAATGTCAAGAGTTAGAAGACTTACAGCAAAAGGGAAGATATGACAAAGTGTACGAAAAGGTGAAACAGATATCTAGAAAACCGGGAAAAGGAGGAGGAATATAGGTTAGCGACAAACAAGGTAGACTCCTAAATGAAACAAATGAAGTTAAGAACCGATGGAACGAGTACGTGGAAGAACTCTACAGAAGTGAAGATGGAGAATTGCACGACAATCAGGGACTGGAGAAGGAAGAGGAGATTCAAGGGAGAGAGGAGGATATTGGCCCAGAGGTGCTGGGAGAGGAGGTAAGAGCGGCCATAAAGGAACTGAAAAACAACAGCAGAGGGAATAGACAACATACCAGCAGAGATGCTCAAAAGTCTGGAGGATGGAGCCATGAAAGAACTAATAAGGATATGCCAAGATATATATACAACGGGAGAATGGCCAGAGGACTTTCTGCAATCCATAATAATACCAATTAAAAAGAAGCCAAATGCAACAGCATGCGAGGATCACCGAACCATTAGTCTCCTCACCCATGCGTCAAAAGTCATGATAAGAATACTAGCAAAGAGAGTGCAAGCAAAGACTTGTTGAGGGGCTGGGAGATGATCAATTTGGTTTAGAAAGGGCATGGGAACTAGGGACGTGATCAGAACACTAAGAGTACTAACAGAGAGGAGCTGCCAGAATGGTCAGGATGTATATATATGCTTCGTGGATTATGAAAAAGCATTTGATAGAGTTGACTGGAGAAGGCTATTACATGCATTGAGGCGGATGGGAATAGATTGGAGAGACAGAAGATTGATAGGAAACTTATACATGGGACAAAAGATGCGAATTAGAATAGATGGAGAGTACTCGGAACCAGGAAACATTGGAAGAGGTGTGAGACAAGGATGCCCACTGTCACCATTACTGTTTAACATCTATATAGAAGAGCTTGTCAGAGAAGCAGTAGAGGATATGGAGGAGGGATAAAGGTTGGTGGAAGATGGATCAAGGCATTAAGATTTGCAGATGATCAGGCAATGTTGGCGAGAAATCAGAAAGGACTACAAGCAATGATGGATAGGCTAAACACAACATCAACTGAATACGGGATGAAGATTAACATAAAAAAGACAAAGGTAAGTAAAGGAAAGAAAACTGTAGTCAGAATACACATTGGAGGAAAACAGACAGAGCAAGTCAAAGAATTCTGCTACCTAGGGAGTATGATCACGACAGATTCCAAATGCCACAGAGAAATTAAAAGAAAGATAGCAATAGGAAAGGAGGCATTCTCAAACAGGAGAGAATTACTCAGAGGAAAACTAAACAGGAATCTGAAGATAAGAATGATAAAGACTAGTATGGAGTGTGGTGCTGTATGGGTCAGAGACATGGACAATGAGAAAAGCGGATATAAGAAGACTGGAAGCTTTCGAAATGTGGACATGGAGAAGAATGGAAAAATCACCTGGACAGAATATATAACAAATGAAGAAGTGTTGGGAATAATTGGAGAAAAAAGAGTCCTTATTCGCACAATAAGAGAAAGGCAAAGGAAATGGATTGGGCACACGCTGAGAGGAGACTCACTACTAAGAATGGTCATTGAAGGAAAAATGGAGGGAAGGAAGACAAGAGGAAGACCAAGACAGATGATGCTGGATTGGATGATGACATACGATTACAGGAAGCTGAAAGAAGAGGCATAAAAAAGAGAGGAGTGGCAATGTCGGACATTTGAACCTGCCTAAGAGGCAGAGAACCACAAGAGAAGAGAGATTATTTCAGATAATAATTTCAAAATATATATTTTATATTAAACCATAAAATTTGGTGAAAAAGTAACATTGAAGGGTATTATTTTGATGATTTGATCAAGTTATGATTTTAAATTTCGTACTTTAGATGCGGTGATGTAATGGTATGTTCTGTGCCTTGTAACCAGAGGGTCACAGGTTCGAATCTACCTCAAGCCACGGCGTAACGGCCCTGGACAAGTTGCTCACCCACAAATGGGCCACAATTGTCTGTGAGGAAGGCAACGGGAAACCACCTCACTCAACTCATCCCAGGTGGCATAAAGGCCAATGGACCTGCCTTCAGACAGAGAACTCATCATCAACTTTATATGCATTTTTTTCTATTAATAGTTTCCATATATATTGTTACATGCAAGACCTATGAAGATATTGGGTGATATTTGGCATTGCATGTAACAAATACCCATTTAGCACCCATATTCCCACATGGGACTCATTTCTAGCCCACTTGGTTGGGTCCTATGTAGTGCCCATGGAAATGTTGGCAAGAATTGACTACTTGCCATATAGTAAGAGAAAATACAGAGGTGGCAGAAAATCCATTTGCCACAATAGTCCGCTGTACTAGCCGCAGTTATCCGCAGAAATCCGCTATAGTCCCCACAATAATCCACTATGGTCTCCACAATAATCTGCTGTATACGCCGAGGCAATCAACTGCAGTCACCGAAATTAATAGTTTCCGACCATTTTCGATCCCCCTTCCTCTCTTTTCGCTTACTCTCTTTTCGCTTTTTAATGGCTGAACCTGACTAGGTGGCAAGAGACCTGGCTGGATGGGTGGAGTCAACAATAAAGACTCTACTGAGTAGCGACAGAGACCAGACTCGGCTGGGTAGCAAAAGAGCCCAAGCTACATGGGTGGAGTCAACAAAAGATGGTTGGGTATCAAAAGATGTAGGTGGGCAGAGTCAATGAAAAAAAAATGATGGGAGACTAAACTGGAACAATATAATTATTGAGACAAATAAATAGTTTAGCAATGAAGTTATAAAATAAATTGAGCTGCTTAAAATTATCATTTTTGATAATGATAAAGGTCGATACTTCCAAGAAGGGCAATCAGTCTCAAAAGACTCGTCGATTTTTATACGGTGTTTGAACCGTGTCGTGGTTGATCAAGAACATTGTATGATCAAAGCGATTGAAACATGAAGTGCGATTCATACATGAACAATCGTTGAAACAATTTGAAAGACTGGTCTTGTCCAAATTTCTTCTCTCAAATGGTACGATTGAGATGTTTTAAAGTTGTGAAAGACTGTGTGACATCAAAGTCAATTATATCAAGTGAAACTACCATTCTGTTAGCAAAGATTGTAACTGCAAAGTTTGTGTACCGAAATCTGGTCAATCGAGGAATGATCATTCGAGGCCCAAATCGTCCAGCTTCATGAGGTCAAGAGAACAAGTTTAGGTACTGTAGACAAGTAGACGCACCAAACTGTAAGACGAGCAACTGTCAGAACGAGGGTCCTGAATTTGAACAATTCTGGCCCACTACGAAGGTTTAAATTAGTAATCCATAATGTAGCTTAATTTGGGCTGCAATGACATAGGTAAACGTAGCATAGGTAATATAGCATAGCTTAATAAATTATAACTAATACAGGCCTATAGATTAACTAATGCTATTGTGACTTAATAGTTGTGACTATTTTTCTTGATTGAATATTAAATATTTTATCATTAGATAAGATTAATTTAAATCATTATATCATTACCCTATATTCTGTTTTGTTTTGTTCTATTCTATTCATTCAATTATATTCTATTCATACCATATTCTAAGCTATACTGTACTACATTCATTCATTCATTCATTCCGGATATTTATATAGCGCCTCTTCAAGAAACCTACTCAGAGGCGCTACAATACTATGTAATACCAAGTTTTGCTATTATGCTATTCTATGCTGTACTATAACATAGTATGGCATCATGCTATTGCTGAAACCACCCAACGTTTCTGATGTAGAAGAGAAGCAATACACACTATGACTCCACTTTTTTATGGCTTGTCTTTAGAGGTGAGTGAGAGAACCGCTACAGAGCGCTGTCTGACACCAGCGCCACCTAGTCAGTGCATAGACGAGACATATTTCACAGCAACTACTACAACAACGACGACAATGCCTTCAACTATCGATTATGTGTATCCTGAGTATCTTGATGAAGACCAGAATGGTGCGAGTATGCAACAGAAACTGCAGTCTCCAAGTTATTTTACTTGTTTTCTCATCTACTTATATTTCCTTGATTACATCTCTTTGTCTGGTGTGTGTGTGTGTGTGTGTGTGTGTGTGTGTGTGTGTGTGTGTGTGTGTGTGTGTGTGTGTGTGTGTGTGTGTGTGTGTGTGTGTGTGTCTCTCTCTCTCTCTTTACCTCTGTCTGTCAGCCTCTGTCTATTTGCCTCTGTCCGCCTCTACCTGTCAGTTATGAAACAGCTATTATGGGTGACTAATATTCATGTAGATGTAGCCACTGGTCTTTGGCATTTCTTGATATGTTAGATGGGTTTGATATGCAACAGCTCATTACCTTTTCTGTGCATGATAAGAGTCACACTTTGGAAGTTTGGATGTAGTGATAACTTGTTGTGATTCTAAATCACTTCATTCTGTTACTTCTGTAGAGTCATATTTTTCAGATTATGTTGTAATTTTCTCAAAATTTGACTTCCTATTTAAACCACCACCAGATTATAAAATCGATAAATTTCACCCATAGCATAAAATTGATTTAAATAAGCTAAAGAATGATATCTTGGCATCTGTATCGTGATATCTTCTGCACAAATGGCTACTGAGCTGGCTTTGCAGTTCCAGTCTACTTTAAGTAAGCTGTTTGATAGAGTCAGTTGGAGCGTTGGTTGCACTACTCTCGTCTGCCTTCTGCTCACACTAAGTTTAGCACAATAACACACCCTAGGTTACGATCAAATTTGGTGTCCCGCAAGGATCAGTATACTATCTTCTATATACAGCAGACATCTCCTCTGTTTTTGCAAAACACCTAGCTACTGGCCACCTCTATGCTGATGATGTTCAGGCATGTGTCCATGGTTCCCCAACTGCTCAGCTCTCCCTCATTGCTCGCATTGATGCTCTTTCTCGGGACCTTCAAGCAGTGATTATTGCTGGGATGGGCGCCTCCGAATGGCTGCCACACGCAGAGATTACATCGATGTTTTGCGTAATTTCGGGGTTTTCAAGGGACTACAGTCACATATATACTCTCGGATAGTCAAAACCTGTCTTACACATCCGTTCTGAGGTGATTTTTTTAGATAAATCAACGGACATTAATTGGACAATATTCACAAAACTTTGGACAAACCGTAGACGTTTCTCGTATGGAGTTAGTGAACCGCAACGGAGGCCATGCTGTTAACGTACACTTACCACCCGCGGAGGGCATAGCCACCAGATACACATACAATAGGACCACTTTGTCGGACTTAGATGTCGGAAATCTCGAGGCAGAACGATCGTGCGAGACGAGAAAGTAAACAAAGTGCTTTCCAGTTTACATCAACTTAAACTGCTCCGATACAGTGGTTGCAGAGCGGGTGAACGTAGACGAAGACCGATAGAGAAAGTCATCACCAAGAAATCACTACCTTATAGGAGCAAAGCTAAAGACAAACGGGATCAGAGACCTCAGACCAATCACCACCGAAACAAAACCCAACAGACTTTCCATCAGTCATATACATCGTTAATGTGAGATTGCTTGCGAAAGACCATGCACTAGACCAACTCACCGCTGACCTCCTGGGATATGACGCAGACATCGCCATTGTAACTGAAACCCACCTTAAGAAACATCATGACAAAAGGATCTGTGCAATCAGCAACTACCATACCTTCAGACGGGACTGATCTAGCAGAAGGGGTGGTGGTGTGGCCATCTACATCCGACGGAACTACAAGGTGGTTACCTGTAAACCCACTAGCGACCAAGCGGACTTCGAGCTTCTATGGATAAGACTTAAAGTAACCAGTGGCTCGATGCTATATGATACAACAGCGCTAATAGACTTTGTCGAAAGCTCGTTAGAGGAACTGCTAGAGGCAGAAGGTGATGCAAGGGTAATCTTAGGAGGCGATTTCAATCAGCTGGATATCAACGAGCTAACAAGTCGTTTGGGATTGACTCCACTCGTAACTCTACCAACGGGTCGGATTATCAGAGATTAATTTCTCGGATCTTTACTGCGGGTGGCTCAGTCGCATTATAAACGTGGAGTACAATACAACACACAATACAACACATCACAATACAACTGGGGCGCGGTGGTGTAGGGGTATGTTCGGTGCCTTGCAGCTGGAGGGTTGCGGGTTCGGATCCACCTCAAAGTCGCCGCGTAGGGACCCTGGGCAAGTCCTTCACTCGCAATTGCTCATGCGCTTCGGCGTGAAACTCCGATTCAGCGTTCGCGCAGTAGTCGGGAGCGCCTCTGAATGGGAAATCTGGTTGGGGCGCCATAACAAGTGTTCAAATACAATACAATACAATACAACACGTGGCAACCACATACTGGATATGCTCATGACGTCAGTACCTGATGCCTACAAAATCAAAGTGATTAACTCGGCTGTGACAACGGATCACAAAGCAATTGTTGCCTACTCCAGCGGCGTACGTGATAAGAGACCTGACCAAAACATCAATGACCAAACAGTAGCCTACAGGAGAAGAACACCTAACCAACTTGCCTCACTGCTTCGAGACCTGAGCAGTTTCAACACGAGCTACCTGGCCGAAATAAGTGATCCTCAGGAGGCCTGGGACGCAGCCTATAAGCTCATGCATGACTGGCTGGATCAGTACTATCCAGTCCGCACAGTCACCATATCGTCCAGAGACCCGCCATTCATCACGGCTGAAATAAAGCATCTCCTGCGTCGGAAAAACAGACTAGCAAGATCCAACTGATTGGAAGAAGCCTCCTCCATAGCTAACCTCGTGGGCAGAGCAATAGCCAAAATCAACCGAGTCGATCTAGCATATATCAACCCAAAGAACAGCACGAAATCATTATGGCAGAATGTCAACCGGCTAACTCAAAAAAGATCCAGCAGCCCCATAGTGACCAAAATAACTGCAAATGAACTCAACGACCATTATGCCACAATCTCCACCAACCAGGCATACGTTGAGCCTTGAACTTGAAGCACAGCACTACATCCTAGCACACTCTTCAATGAGCGTATGCTGTTCAATATCATGGACAAATTGAAACATACTGCGGAAGGCCAGGATGGCCTTCCAGCATGGTTTCTGCACATTCTGGCACCTGTTATGGCTTCTCCTCTGGCCCACCTGATCAACTAATCCTTTCAGCAAATCCCACGTTCCGGAGCAGTGGAAAATAGCGCTAATCAATCCAGTGCCGAAGGTGCCTAATCCAACGGCCCCTTCGGACTACCGACCTCTATCTGTTGTACCGATACTATCGAGAATAACCGAAAGAGCAATAGTGCGCTCCTGTCTCTATCCAGCATTCAATTCGTCACCGGCGCACGAGGAGATGAAGGACTAGTATGCCTTTAGGCCAAAGGGGTCGACGACAGCAGCTATCATATCAATTCTTCACCACATCACAGAATTGCTGCGGACAAATGACTTCGTGGTGATCATATCAACCGATTATTCTAAGGCTTTCGACACTGTCCGGCACTCCACGCTTGCCGAGAAGCTGAATAGACTAGACATATCTGACCATGTCTATAACTGGATAGTCAATAACCTCAAGACCAGAGGGCACATCACACGTTTTGCCACGGAGCTCTCACTGATTGCATTAATACCAGCCTAGTGCAAGGATATGGGATCGGCCCATCCTCCTATATAGTTGGAGCATCTGATCTGCATCCTATCCACACTTTCAACATACAGGTCAAGTATGCTGACGACTTCTACTTACTTATAGGTTCATCGCACCTGAGTACTGCCACCGAAGAGTTTGCGCACATCACCAACTGGGCTGAAGCGAACAATCTCTGTCTAAACGCCACCAAGACAAGAGAGATGGTAATCTACAAAAAGAGGCAGGCAAAACGTGGACTCGTTCCAGAGGTTATTCCAGGCGCAGAAAGAGTCGGAGTCTATGAAGATATTGGGTGTCACACTACAGTCGAACCTAGGGATGACAACCCATATAGACAAGATACTATCCACAAGTTCCTCTTCATTGTATGCCTTGAGAGTGCTCCACTCGCACGGACTCCAACCGGCAGCACTTCATTACATCACCATGGCAACAACGGTGGCGCATATCATCTACGCCTCCCCGGCATGGTGGGGTTATACCAGCAAGAAAGATAGAGACAAGATTGACCACCTGTTCAAGAGAATGATCCGTTACGGTTTCCTGCCTGCCACTGCTGAAGGAGCCAATCAACTGTCCATGAAGTCGGACGATAGACTCCTTCAAGCTATCATTAGAGAACCTTACCACGTTCTCCTAAATTTACTCCCCCCACCCCGCAATAGTGGACATAACCTCCGAGCAAGGACTCATAACTTCACCTTACCTGAAAAAGATGACCATAACTACATATCCCGCATTTTATATAAGAATGCCTACTGACTTAGTTATATCGCTCCCTTAGAAGCCTAAATTACTTCTTAAACGTGCTGAAGCTGCGGCTAGTTCAGAAGTCTTTGGCTAGAGCCATAATTAATACATCCAAATATTAACAAATATTAACCCATGTACTTAAATGTTGCATTGGCTTCCTATTCAGCAAGAATTAGTTTCAAATTGGGGCTCATAGATTATAGAACTGTAAACTCTTGCCAGCCACAATATTTAAAATCGATTCTTGTTTCCCAGACTTAATTATTCAGTGAGGTCATATGATTATAGTAGTGGTGGGAGTGTATTTTCTGGCACACTTCATCAGAACCATACTGTAGTTTCTGACACACTCCTTTTGTACAGTTGTAATACCGCTTTCGTCTATGTTAAATATCTGGTGCGGTTCAAGCCCTATCAGTTCCTCATTTAGGAGTGAGAAAAACTTCCTAACCTGTACTCGGTTAAAGCCGACTGCACGCGCTATGCTTGTTGCCTCAGGGGTCCTTAGGCTCAGTTCTTTGCGCCGTTTTATAATTTTAATCAGAAGCCCAATCTTTTCCAGCCAGTTTCTCCTTTCTACTGAAAGGATGCTCAAGCACATTACGATCAGCAAACTGGAATGCCAGAGATCAAATCAAAAAGTGACAATCCATAAAAACGACGTTGCATTTCAATAACATGGTGATATAGCTCGTCTTCTTGAGTATCATTGAATGAACACGCGTTTGAACCTACCCAAGTTTACAGGCGTATGCTCACAGTTCTTCATTCGTTTTGCAAGTGAGCTCCGTGGTATTCCATATTGCAGAAATACCTTACGCTTAGACCACGAGTTACTTTGTCCATGACAATTCGCATAGTTTCTTCTCCATAGCTTGCTCGATCTGTCTTACGGACGTAGGTCCTGACCATTATGAAGTCAGTACCTGAATAAAGTTTCAAATATTCTAAATTGTTTAAGTTTAAAAAGCAACTAAATAAATGTAAGAAAATTATAATGGCAAATGTCAAAAGTGCAACTCTTGCCCCATGTTCAGGGGCAAAAGTGGCATGTCGTGGGGCAAAAACGGCAGATACTGTGCCTCTTATGCCCCATAGCTATGCCTCACGTTATCGATTTTTTTCGTTATGAAAGGATTAAGATGCGACGTACAATAATGTTTCATTAAAAAGAAGAATATTAAGTCTTATAAATAACACAATATAAATTGTGCCTTATCTTTTATTAGTAAGTAGGGGCTGATCAAAGATCGCCTTTAAAAAAACTCAAATTGGACGAAAATATTAAAAATTGGAAAAAGAAATGTTGCGACAGCTCTTCTCCAGAATATAGTTTTCCATTGTGTATCGCGTCAAACCCACGTATTAAAACGCAATGTAAAGATTCTACAATGGTGGCCGTTTTCAGTCCAGTATGGACTGCCACTCTTACCCACCATGCCACTCCTACCCACCATGCCACTTCTGCCCTGTTCTCCCCTACTGATTCCTACTGAATTCAGCTGTCGTAGTTTTAAAGATTTCAGAAATAAGCAGTCAAAAGATTATAGTTTTAAGCTGCAGACTTCAACTGTTGTAGGTTTTATGTTTAGAGTCGCTGCTTTTAACTTTACAATAGTTGCATGTCGCATATCGACCACGCTTTCCTCAGCTTCCGTGGGGCGGCGGCGGGGCTGGGTGGGGATGAGGCAGCCTCAGCCCTTCCCTCACCTCCCTCCACATCCTCGTATTACCGCCAGTTATCATAGCTGATAACGTTCCAGAAAACATATCAAAGTTTCAGAAAAGTTTAACAAAGTTTTCTAATCGTTTTAATTTTTAAGTTTCACGATTTGCAAAGCTTGCAAGAATCGAAAAGTTCCTAAATGTTTAAAGTTTTAGGTTTCACAGTCTCTGTCTCTGTCTCTGTCTCTGTCTCTCTCTCTCTCTCTCTCTCTCTCTCTCTCTCTCTCTCTCTCTCTCTCGCACTCTGTCTCTCTCTCTCTATCGCACTCTCTCTCTCTCTATCTCTCTCCCAGCTTCCATGCCTCTCTGCCAACATGCTTATCACCCTCTCTCTCGCTCTCCATCTGTAAAAGTCGCTTGCTAACCAAAATCAGCCATATACCAATTGGAGTTTTCCATGAATCAAGAATCTCAGAGAATTTGAGTTTGAGAGTTTTCAGTTTAACATTTCTCAGATTTAAGTTCCATTTGTTGATAGGTTTACACAATTGTAATCTCGCAGCCTCTCTGCCACCCTGCTTCTCTCCCCCCTCTCTCTCTCAATCTCCATGTGTAAAAGTCGCTTGCTAACCAAAATCAGCCATAAACCAATTGGAGTTTTCCATGACTCAAGAATCTAAAAGAATTTGAGTTTGAGAGTTTTCAGTTTAACTTTTCTCAGATTTAAGTTCCACCTCTTGTAAGGTTTGCACAACTAAAAACAATAGATTGCCATTACAGTCGCCGTCTCATGAAAAACTAAACATACATCTTCACACAATAAAGTTGCTAGATAAGAAAATTTATAAGTCTGTTATTCACTCATTTGAAATATAGCTAGGTTTATGCGAAAACCCCAAAAAGACGTAATTTTAAACCACAATTCAGCATCTTTTTACACTAGAAACCATCCTATCAACCGAGTCCATGGCCTTAACAATCAAATAATTTATCAAGCAAGCCATAATGACAATCTATGCATTCGTACACCTGAGATCTCATACAGTTTTTGCAGGCTATGCGACAGTATTTTTGGTTGAGAAAACCTTACAATTGTGTAACTGTAAGCCAACTGTTCATAATGACATCATTTGCTCAATGGATGGTGGTAAGGTGACAGCACTTGTTCTTCTTGACTTGTCTGCTGCTTTTGATACTGTAGATCATTCTATTCTTCTTCATCGTCTCAAAAACTGGTTTGGAATCTCTGGCCCTGCACTAAATTGGTTTAGTACTTATCTTAGTCCATGCACTCAATCAGTGTATTTAAATCAGGGGTGTCAGACCTTTTTTAATGGCGGGCCAGTGGCAATACTTTCCAGCAAGTGGCGGGCCAGGTTTCGAAGGCTCCTGAGCAAAATGGAGTAGGGATATGGAAGGGGCTCGGTGAGATATTTTTGCAAAACTAAATCTTAAATGGTGCATTTTATAGCACGCCAAATCAAATTACGTAGGCTTATAAAAACTTACTTTTGATCTTCATTATCAGTCACGAACATCACATAAAACTCATTAAGCCTACAGTCAAACAAAGTATTCTAGTTGAGAGACAGGCCAGGCCTATTGTTCATCAATAACTCAAATTTATCTTAATCTGATATTTAAAAATTAAAACAAGTCCCTGTCAAACGCATAGTAAGCGCGCAGTAAAAAAATTAATTAGATAAATTTGAATAAATTGTCTGTCCAGTGTACATCAAGGAAAAAATACCGATTAGTAATAGTTGCACTGGAAATTTGACACTGTTTTCTTTTGACGAGAGGAGGGATGTCAGGCTGCTTATCTACAGCTAGCCCTACTCTGAGATTTGCAAGTAGATTTGAATCAGTCAGCCATGGCAGAGTGGAAAACGATGTTCAATGCCTCGGCATGATTTATAGCTTCGTTCATATGTTCAAAGTGCAGGAAATGCCCTTGCGAATTTACAATCCCCACAGCTGAAGTTTTATTTCGAATGCTCGTATCAAATCATATGCATTAGCAATGGTAATATCACAGTATAAATAATTACACCATAATTATTTATACTGTGGTAATATCTTTAAGTTGCAGCTTAACGTTAAGTGTATTTGGTATTGACTGTGAAAAATTTAAAAATTCGAACCTTTATTCTCAAATTTTGTAGTCTTTAGGCACAGGGCCGCGGGCCAGAAAAAAATCATCGGCGGGCCAGAAATGGCCCGCGGGCCTGCTCTTTGACATCACTGATTTAAATGGTAATTATTCATCAAGTGCTTTGCTGACATGTGGTGTACCACAGGGTTCTGTGCTTGGTCCTCTTTTGTTTACATTATACACCACACCATTAGGAACATTGCTGGATAATCATTCACTGGGATATCATTTCTTTGCTGATGATACTCAAATCTACATTTCATTTGACAGTCTGTCATGTGACTCATCTGTACAGCTGTTGTCTGCTGTCTTTGATGAAGTACAGTCCTGAATGGCATCCAATAAACTCCTCCTTAACCCATCAAAGACTGAATTTCTGTTACTTGGCACTCCACAGCAACTTAAGAAATTTGATCGGCTTAAGTCATTGAAACTAGGTGACTCAATTGTTGAGCTGGCTGATGCTGTACGCAACTTAAGCGTTGTTTTTAATTCTACCGTGTCTCTCACTGGCCATGTAAACAGTATTTGTAAGTCATCCTATATGGAAATTCGTGAGATATGCAGAATTAGGCGTTATGTGCCCATGTCTGCAAGAATATCTCTGGCAAATGCATTGGTTTCCAGCCGCCTAGACTATTGTAACTCGCTTCTTACTGGTATCAATAAATCAAACATACTGAAGCTGCAGAGGGTTCAGAACTCTTTGAGCCATAACTAATACATCCAAAATATGAACATATAACCCCTCTACTTAAGTCTCTGCATTGGCTTCCTGTTCAGGAAAGAATTCGTTTCCAACTGGGGCTCATAGTTTATAAAACTTTATAAAACTCTGGCCAACCACAATATTTAAAATCTGTCCTTATTCCTCTGACTTATCATTATTCAATTAGGTCATCTGATTGTCTTTGTCTGTTCGTACCTAAATCAAGAACTGTTCTCGGTGAACGAACTTTTTCGGTTGCTGGGCCTGCCTTTTGGAACTCTCTTCCTGTATCTGTGCGCTGTGCTCAGTCGCTTGTGTCGTTTCGTTCTTGGCTGAAAACTTACCTCTTTCAAATTGCTTATCCACCTTAGGCTGCCTCTCTGTCTCTTACGGACTGATCTTCTGGATGTTGACCTGATTACGGATTGTTTGATGCGCCATCGGTTGATGCCTTGTGCATTAGACACCGGCGCAATAGAAGTTGCTAATTACATTACATTACAACTGTTGTAAAAGTGCGCTAAGCGAGCTCTCAAAACACCCCTCCATACAACGGTGAAAACCCTAGGTTCGCTAAGTAAACGCTCAATTTAACTCTCCAAGCTGTCTAGAAAATGATACGTCTGTTAAGAAAACCCCCTACATCGCCTCACATTCTAAAAGGCACACGTTTGCATGTGGCAGGTTTGCTCTACAAACGCTCCTGAAACGCTGAAATCTGAAAGATAGAAACACCGCTAGCTTAAATGGAATGGAAAGTTATGTTTTGTGTGAGGCACTGATCGTAAGCATTTCCAGTGGAAGGCTTTGTGGTGTTCTCGATAAAGAGATGGGTAAACCCGTAGTTTAGGTTGCTAAATTATTTTATATCGTCAAGTTGCAATGGAAGGTGGATTAAGGAAAATCATTGTTTCAATAACTCGAAGTGGGATTGATGAAACTATTTCTGTCTTTAAATAGAAGTTGGATCGATGGAAATTATTTTTACCGTAAATAGAAGCTGGATTGATGAAACTTAGTTTTTGATGCAATAGAAGCTGGAATAATGAAAATAATTGTTTCTGTAAGTCGAACCTGGACACATGAGAAAAGTTCTTTGCTTACATAAAAGTTCCATTGATGAAAAATATTTTTCTAGTTAAATAGAAGTTGGGTCATTTTTGTCATTAAATGGAAGCTGGATTGATTAAAAAAATTCTCGATGAAATGGAAGCGGGATTGATTATAGTTATGATAGACATAGTTAGAGTGCTTACTTACCAACGTCAAATACGGCATTGAAGACATTAGAATAATTTAGCAACCTAAACTACGGGATTACCAAGAGATGTACAGGTTCATTCCTGTACTTTTCAGAAATTTAAGAAAAGGTGTTAGCTTCTAAAGCGCCCCAAGTTCGTTTCATCTAGTATTGAAGTTTCTAGTGAGTAAGTCACCATTGTCAATTGTGGTGGATCCTTAAATGATGCTACGTTTTAGCCTTTGTGGAATTGGTGCTAGTTTTGAGATTTTGGGTAAAAGGATTGGTGTTGTTGCTAATTTCAGATGAGATTTGGCGTTAGGCTTTGTTTGCGTGGCTAAGAGGTGTTGTAGAATACGATGTTATGATTGAGCATTTGAGTTCCAATAGATGAGAGACGATGTTGCGCTTTGCAAAGGAGACTAATTATATAAAGATGTGGGCGGGCGGGCGGGCCTTCCCATTGAATGCCTCCTCCAAAAGCAGGTTTGGCAGTGGTTGTATTGGTAGGCCAGTCAATAAGTGATATTGAACTGAACCTTGGAATGTAGAGCAAAAAGTGGTAGCCTCAGTAATCAGGTCAAAAACTTATAGCGTCAGCACAATCGTGGCTGATGACGTCATTTGACCTTTGATCTGTTCTTTGGGCTAGATTGTGCCAGGAAATACAGTCGTTTTTGATGGAGTGTGCCAGAAAATACAGTATGGTTTTGATGAGGTGTGCCAGAAAATACGGGAACATGTCGATAGTCCGAAGGTTCGATAGTCCGAAGGTTCGATAATCCGAAGGTTCGATAGTCCGAAGGTTCGATAGTCCGAAGATTGCATGGTAAAACATATAGCCTATGTAGAAATATATGTTTATGGGTAATCCCGTATTTTACGTTGATAAATTCCTTGTCCGAAGGTTCGATAGTCCGAAGGTTCGATAGTCCGAAAGTGTCATGGTGAAAAACATATATATGTATATGTACATATATATATGTATATGTACATTATGTGTATATATAAGCATGTTTGTATACATATGTATTTATATCTATATACATGTACATATGTTATATATATATGGATATAAGTATATATATATATCATATATATCATATATATCATATCATATATATATACGATATATATAATTATGTGGGCATATGTGAATATATATATATATATGTATGTATCTATATGTATATACTTTATGTATGAGTATACTATACATGTATATAGATGTATGTGTTTATGTACATGTATATATATGTATTTACGTACATATGTCCTTATGTATGTATATATATATGTGTGTGTATATATATGTACATGTACATATATATGTATATGTATATGTGTACAGTCATGTATGTATAGGTATGTGCAAGTAAATATACATGTATATAATATATATACATATATTATGTTTGTGCATATATATATATATGTACATTATATGTATGTATATGCATGTATATATCTTGCGGCCAATCCTGATACTTTATGTTGAAATGTTATGTGTTTTTTCATTTGGCTTCAATAAAAGAGATTTGATTGATTGATTGATTGATTGATTGATGTAAATGTATGTAGGTAAACGTGTAGTTTAGCGTCGTAATTATTTTCTGACTTTAAGTGAAACAAATAGCGCCGTAAATTGCCCAATTAATGCATTAGTATAGTTATAATTGGTTAAACAGAAGGAAATCGATTGAAAAATTATTTTAAATATTCAATATTTCTCATAACAAATGGCCGCTCGAAACTTTAATCGAACGACAACCCATTCCGGAAGTCAACTTTTGTCAAGTCGCCAATAATATTCATATTCAAGGTCGTCACTTGGCTCAAGACCTGTTCCAAATCGTTTCCTTGCAGCATATAAAAATTTAATTTTAAAACGAAACGTCTGAATAATGCAGCTATTCAAAATATCAATCATTAAGCCCTTTCACGATGCATCTCAGCCCTAGCCCTTGAAATTCCTCAAACTCCTTTGCACTGGATAGCAAGAAAAGCTGCAATTTGGCTCTTCATCTAAAAAACTGACCTCTGTATTTCTGAATTCCCTTTCTTGGGAGGGTCTGTTAGGCACTCCTAAGGATATCCAAAATGACAATCAATGATATCTTGCAAATGCAATCACTCTTCAATCAGTGGTAGCCTTTCAGTTCTATCATCATTGTAAAGCCAAAATGCACTGCAGAAATTGCAGTGAGGAAATGCTGAAATTTGACCCTTGACATGAATACTTAGACCCTAAGTATGTGAAAGCCCTATTGAGAGTTGTTACGGCTATCAAAAGCGACAATCACTCATCTCTAATAATCACCCTTCTCTCGGTGGTAACCTTTAAACTTACCATACTTGGGAAGGCGTAATGCATTGTACAAATTGCAAGAAGGAATGCTGTAACTTGTCCCATAAAATAAGATACCTATTTCATGCGAAAGCCCATTTCTAGGGCTTAAAGACCACTGTTCATGCTATCCAAAACGCCTAACAAACATCTCTTTCAATCACCTTCAATTGTCTAAGTGGTAGACCTTGAAACTTACCATTATTCTCAATGTAAAATCCATTCTACAAATGCATTGCAAGATATACTGTTACTTGACCCTTGAAATAAAATACTTAGACCCTAAGTATGTGAAAGCCGTATCTAGAGACTAAAGAGCACCCTTAGTGTTATCCTAAACGTCAATCACCCATCCCTTTCAATCACCACTGTCTAAGTGGTAGCCCTTCAAGAATACCACTATTTCCAATGCAAGATCAATTGTACAAATGCATTGCAAAATATACTGTTACTTGACCCTTTAAATAAAATACTTAGATAATAAGTATGTGAAAGCCGTATCTAGAGACTAAAGAGCACCCTTAGTGCTATCCAAAGCGCCAATCACCCATCCCTTTCAATCACCACTGTCTAAGTGGTAGCCCTTCAAGAATACCACTATTTCCAATGCAAGATCAATTGTACAAATGCATTGCAAAATATACTATTACTTGACCCTTGAAATAAATTACTTAGACCATAAGCATGGGAAAGCCGTATCTAGGGACTAAAGAGCACCCTCAGTGCTATCCGAAACACCAATCACCATCCCTTTCAATCACCATTGCCTAAGTGGTATCCCTTCAAGAATACCACTATTTCCAATGCAAGATCTATTGTACAAATGCATTGCAATATATACTGTTTTACTTGACCTTTGAAATAAAATACTTAGACCCTAAGAATGTGAAAGCCGTACATAGGGAATAAAGAGCACCCTGAGTGCTATAGAAACAGCCAATCACCCATCCCTTTCAATCACCACTGTCTAAGTGGTAGCCCTACAAGAATACCACTATTTCCAATGCAAGATCTATTGTACAAATGCATTGCAAGATATACTGTTACTTAACCTTTGAAATAAAATACTTAGAAATAAAATACTTAGACCATAAGCATGGGAAAGCCATATCTAGGGACTAAAGAGCACCCTCAGTGCTATCCAAAACACCAATCACCCATCCCTTTCAATCACCACTGCCTAAGTGGTAGCCCTACAAGAATACCACTATTTCCAATGCAAGATTCATTGTACATATGCATTGCAAGATATACTGTTACTTGACCCTTGAAATAAAATACTTAGACCCTAAGTATTTGAAAGCCATATCTAGGCACTAAAGAGCACCTTAGTGCTATCCAAAGCGCCAATCGCTCATGCTTTTCAATCACCACTGTCTAAGTGGTAGCCCTACAAGAATACCACTATTTCCAATGCAAGATCCATTGTACATATGCATTGCAAGATATACTGTTACTTAACCCTTGAAATAAAATACTTAGACCCTAAATATGTGAAAGCCGTACCTAGGCACTAAAGAGCAACCTTAGTGCTATCCAAAGCGCCAATCACCCATCCCTTTCAATCACCACTGTCTAAGTGGTAGCCCTACAAGAATACCACTATTTCCAATGCAAGATCCATAATTGTACAAATGCATTGCAAGATATACTGTTACTTAACCTTTGAAATAAAATACTTAGACCATAAGCATGGTAAAGCCATATCTAGGGACTAAAGAGCACCCTCAGTGCTATCCAAAACACCAATCACCCATCCCTTTCAATCACCATTGCCTAAGTGGTAGCCCTACAAGAATACCACTATTTCCAATGCAAGATCCATTGTACATATGCATTGCAAGATATACTGTTACTTAACCCTTGAAATAAAATACTTAGACCCTAAATATGTGAAAGCTGTACCTAGGCACTAAAGAGCACCCTTAGTGCTAGCCAAAGCGCCAATCACCCATCCCTTTCAATCACCACTGTCTAAGTGGTAGCCATTCAAGAATACCACTATTTTCAATGCAAGATCCATTGTACAAATGCATTCCAAGAAATATTGTTACTTGACCTATAATTAAATACTTAGACCCTAAGTATGTGAAAGCCCTACATAAGACCTAACGTGCACCCCTAGTTCTAATCGAAACCACACTCACCCACCTCTTAAAATCACTAGTGTCTAAGTTCTCACCCTTCCACTTAAACATTGTTGTCAAGCCAAAAGACACTGTAGATATCCATTGCAAATTATGCTGTTACTGGACCCTTTCAATTAAATACTTATCGTTCAGGTATGTGAATGCACTCTCTAGGTCCTGAAGAGAAACCTTTTTGCTCACCAATACCACAATCACCCACCTTTTTCAATCACCAATGCCTAAGTGCTCACCCTTCCACTTAAACATTGTTTCCAAACCAAACTACACTGTAGAAATCCATTGCACATAATGCTGTTACTGGACCCTTCCAATTAAAGACTTATCGTCTAGGTATGTGAAAGCGCTCTCTAAGGCCGGAAGACAAACCTCTATGTTAACCAAAAACCACAATCAACCACCTTTTTCAATCACTCTTCTCTTAATGCTCACCCTTCCACTTTAACATTATTGTCAAGCCAAAATACACTGTATAAATCCATTGCAAATAGTGCTGTTACTGATCCCTTCCAATTCAATACTTATCGTCTAGGTATGTGAATGCCATTGCTAGGGCCTGAAGACCACCTTTGATTCTATTGATAAGTGTTTAAAAGGGCTTGTATGAAGTGTCTATATGAATATCTACAGACAGGCATACATACTGATGTAAATCATATATACAATATCCATCATACATACATGCAAGCGGACACACGTAAGCATGTATAAGCAATGCATATCATACTTTTTCTGTTGTATGTTGCAGGGAAGCTTTCTGTCGAGTCGAGGTTGAAGGCATTTGTGGAAGACAATATTGGATATAATAAAATGACTGATTACCATCTGTGGTCCTGCATTTCTACTGGAATGGAACGTGCAACATGCAATTTTTGTCTTATTTGAAACTTTGGTAGAAGTGTACTTTAACGTATTTAATTATTCACCTGTTGTAGCATTCCTATTGTTTATCAGTCCAACTACTATGTAAGCAGGAATTATTTTCATCAATCCGACTTCCACTTAGGAAGAATTCTTTTCGTCACTCCAACGTGTATCTGACCACCGCTGCAACCCATGCAACGGCGAATAATGAAATACGCTTTTACTGAAACTTTCTGCTGTTGTCTGGGGTAGGCATTTGAATGTAAATATATTTTCTAGTCCATCATGATACGGCCTGTGTACTTATATTGTTGGTTTGGTTTCTTGCTCTACAAAGAAGCTTTCTGAAATTGGGTATGAGGGTGACGGAACAGTGAACTAAAGCCATTCACAGTATTCACAATCCGTTCCTTTTACCTCAGTCTTATCACGGTTGAATATATGACATATACTTGCCTGTGTGTGCTCGCTTTGCTCAGTCTCTTGTCATTTTCATATCAGCCTAAAACTTCAGTTGCTTCAATTGTTTATCCACCATAGGCTGTCTCTCTCAGCAAAGCGACTGGCATTTCGACCTGATTACGACTTGGTTTTTGTGTGCCATTACTTGTAAAATAATAGCATAGATATATATGTACACATTTTAATATACTTAATTCACTGTTATTCATATATGAAGGAATAATTATAAGTAAACCATTCACTAAGTACACTGATTTGTGCACACGGAACATACAATACGGTACCGTATTTAAATAAGAATATCACAAAGAAGATCAAGCCAATGAGGAAATGCAACAATGGAATTTTGTTTTAACCTCATGGTGTTTGACAGAAGGTGATCCGTTCTCTCCACCTAATCTTGCAACCAGAAGGGTCCAGTCATTGTCCTTAGTGTGCAATGGGTGCTTATGGAACACATTTCGTATCTATGTAACCTGGAGTGGATTAAAATAAATGACTTAGTAACTTATATTGCACCATTATCTAATGCTCAAGACATCAACCGATGGCACATCATCAAAACCAACGCATAATCATGTCGATATCCAGATGGCTAGTCCCATAGACAGAGAGCAGCCTATCATGGTGGATATGCAATTTGAAGGAGGTAAATCTAACGTTGAAATCGAAATGACGAGCTTATTTAAATACCCAACCTCAAGGTTGACAGCATAGTATGACAGTCATTGACTATTCAAGCCTCCATTCAGGCGATCACTGTGTAAGGACATTGAGCAAGTCCTTCGCTTCATTGCTCCGAGCCAGCAATGTTCTGTTTTATGGCCATGAGTGCACTTGTGAAGTTTGAAAGGAGGGTAATATCAAATACAGCTGTATTGCACTGCATTGTATTGATTACTTTGCACCCACTTGAATATCACTTACAAGCCAGTAACACATACAAGAACTCCATGTAAGGTGACTCATTTGCTATTATTTTACAAGTAATGGCACACAAAAACCAAGTCGTAATCAGGTCGAAATGCCAGTCGCTTTGCTGAGAGAGATAGCCTATGGTGGATAAACAATTGAAGCAACTGAAGTTTTAGGCTGATATGAAAATGACAAGAGACTGAGCAGCAAAGCGAGCACACACAGGCAAGTATATGTCATATATTCAACCGTGATAAGACTGAGGTAAAAGGAACGGATTGTGAATACTGTGAATGGCTTTAGTTCACTGTTCCGTCACCCTCATACCCAATTTCAGAAAGCTTCTTTGTAGAGCAAGAAATCAAACCAACAATATAAGTACACAGGCCGTATCATGATGGACTAGAAAATATATTTACATTCAAATGCCTACCCCAGACAACAGCAGAAAGTTTCAGTAAAAGCGTATTTCATTATTCGCCGTTGCATGGGTTGCAGCGGTGGTCAGATACACGTTGGAGTGACGAAAAGAATTCTTCCTAAGTGGAAGTCGGATTGATGAAAATAATTCCTGCTTACATAGTAGTTGGACTGATAAACAATAGGAATGCTACAACAGGCGAATAATTAAATACGTTAAAGTACACTTCTACCAAAGTTTCAAATAAAAAAAATTGCACGTTGCACGTTCCATTCCAGTAGAAATGCAGGACCACAGATGGTAATCAGTCATTTTATTATATCCAATATTGTCTTCCACAAATGCCTTCAACCTCGACTCGACAGAAAGCTTCCCTGCAACATACAACAGAAAAAGTATGATATGCATTGCTTATACATGCTTACGTGTGTCCGCTTGCATGTATGTATGATGGATATTGTATATATGATTTACATCAGTATGTATGCCTGTCTGTAGATATTCATATAGACACTTCATACAAGCCCTTTTAAACACTTATCAATAGAATCAAAGGTGGTCTTCAGGCCCTAGCAATGGCATTCACATACCTAGACGATAAGTATTGAATTGGAAGGGATCAGTAACAGCACTATTTGCAATGGATTTATACAGTGTATTTTGGCTTGACAATAATGTTAAAGTGGAAGGGTGAGCATTAAGAGAAGAGTGATTGAAAAAGGTGGTTGATTGTGGTTTTTGGTTAACATAGAGGTTTGTCTTCCGGCCCTAGAGAGCGCTTTCACATACCTAGACGATAAGTCTTTAATTGGAAGGGTCCAGTAACAGCACTATTTGCAATGGATTTCTACAGTGTATTTTGGCTTGGCAATAATGTTTCAGTTGATGGGTGAGCACTAAGAGAAGAGTGATTGAAAAAGGTGGTTGATTGTGGTTTTGGTTAGCATAAAGGTTTGTCTTCAGGCCCTAGAGAGCGCTTTCACATACCTAGACGATAAGTATTTAATTGGAAGGGTCCAGTAACAGCATTATGTGCAATGGATTTCTACAGTGTAGTTTGGTTTGGAAACAATGTTTAAGTGGAAGGGTGAGCACTTAGACACTGTTGATTGAAAAAGGTGGGTGATTGTGGTATTCGTGAGTATAAAGGCTTCTCTTCAGGCCATAGAGAGTGCATTCTCATACCTGGGTGATATGTATTTAATTATAAGGGTTCAGTAACAGCTTAATTTGCAATGGATTTCTACAGTGTATTTTGGCTTGACAACAATGTTTAAGTGGAAGGGTGAGCACCTGGACAAGAGTGATTGCAAGAGGTGGGTGAGTGTGGTATCGATTAGAACTAAGGGTGCACTTTAGGTCCTATGTAGGGCTTTCACATACTTAGGGTCTAAGTATTTTATTTCAAGGGTTAAGTAACAGTATATCTTGCAATGCATTTGTACAATGGATCTTGCATTGGAAATAGTGGTATTCTTGAAGGGCTACCACTTAGACAGTGGTGATTGAAAGCTATGGGTGACTGGCGCTTTGGATAGCACTAAGGGTGCTCTTTAGTGCCTGGATACGGCTTTCACATACTTAGGGTCTAAGTATTTTATTTCAAGGGTTAAGTAACAGTATATCTTTGCAATGCATTTGTACAATGGATCTTGCATTGGAAATAGTGGTATTCTTGTAGGGCTACCACTTAGACAGTGGTGATTGAAAGGGATGGGTGATTGGCGCTTTGGATAGCACTAAGGGTGCTCTTTTTTCCCTAGGTACGGCTTTCACATACTTAGGGTCTAAGTATTTTATTTCAAGGGTCAAGTAACAGTATATCTTGCAATGCATATGTACAATGAATCTTGCATTGGAAATAGTGGTATTCTTGTAGGGCTACCACTTAGACAGTGGTGATTGAAAGGGATGGGTGATTGGCGCTTTGGATAGCACTAAGGGTGCTCTTTTTTCCCTAGGTACGGCTTTCACATACTTAGGGTCTAAGTATTTTATTTCAAGGGTCAAGTAACAGTATATCTTGCAATGCATTTTTGCAATGGATTTCGCATTGACATTGGTGATATTCTTGAAGTGCTACCACCTAGTCAATGGTCATTGAAAGAGAAGAGTGATTGGCTGTTTCTATAGCACTAAGGTTGCTCTTTAGTGCCTAGATACGGCTTTCACATACTAAGGGTATAAGTATTTTATTTCAACGATCAAGTAACAGTTTATCTTGCAATGCATTTGTACATGGATTTCGCATTGGCAATGGTGATATTCTTGAAGTGCTACCCTCTAGACAATGGTCATTGACAGAGATGGGTGATTGGCGGTTTCTATAGAACTCAGGGTGCTCTTTAGTCCCTGTATACTGCTTTCACATACTTAGGGTCTAAGTATTTTATTTCAACGATCAAGTAACAGTAGATCTTGCAATGCATTTTCACAATGGATTTTGCATTGACAATAATGGTAAGTTTCAAGGGCTACCAATTAGACAATGGTGATTGAAAAAGACGGGTGATTGGCGTTTTGGATAGCACTGAGGGTTCTCTTTAGGCCCTACAAACGGGTTTCACATACTAAGGGTCTAAATATTTTATTTCAAGGATCAAATAACAGTATCTCTTGCAATGCATTTGTAGAATGGATTTTGCGTTGACAATAATGGTAAGTACCAAAGGCTACCACTTCGAGAATGGTGATTTAAACAGATGATTGATTGGAGTTTTGATTAGCATTGGAGGTTCTCCTTTGGCCCTAGAATGGGCGTTTGCATATTTAGACGATAAGTATTTTATTTCAATGGTCAAATAAAAGCATTTCTTGCAATGTATTTGTTCCAATGATTTTTGGCTTGACACTAATGGGTAAGTTTGAAGGATTACCACTGTGAGGATAATGATTGAAGGTGATGGATGATTGCCGTTTTGGTTAGTGTCAAAGTTGCTCTTTACACCCTGGAAAGTGCTTTTGCATACTTATACGATAAGTATTTTATTTCAAGGGTCAAATAAGGACATTTCTTGCAATGCAAATTGTCCAATGCATTTAGGCTTCACAATAATGGTTAGTGTGAAGCGTGAACACTGGGAAAAGAGTTTTTGCAGGAAATGAGTGATTAGGAAGGATATGTAAGGATTAGAATTATGGTAGGAGTACCCTGGTAAAAATTCCACGTGCAGGACTTTTACATAATGCAGAAGAAAAGTAAGTAAGTAAGTGTATTCGTTATTACACCACTTGCAAACGCACAAGTATGTCAGTTTCAATGCAGACTGATAGCATAAAACACCTGCAAATCAATCGTGTGGGAAGTGTTAGTGCCTCATAGACGGTAATTAGTGAAGCGTACGAGTGCGCGGCCTGTTCGTATCTCATAGGCTTAACACGTCAACTTAACGCAATATTCAGCATTATTTTGAGGTGTAGCTATTAATACCCGCGGTCAAGTTGAGGTCTAGCTATTAATAGCCGCGGTCAATATAGATTCCTTGAGCCGCGGGTAATGTACCATAGCCGCTTGACTTCCTGTTGTCGTCGAATGATCGCTTAACGGCTCACTTCGTTTTCATTTTCTCTTCTAACTTTAGTTTTATTCGGTTGTTTTAGTTTTTTTTAGCACAAAATAATATATTCCGGAATATGAAATATATAAGGGTAAACGTTCAAAAGTCCGACTCACACCTCAACGTGGTGAGGGGGTGGCAACAGTAAGTAGGGGAGTGCCTGCTGAGGCTATGCCATCAGTGGTGAAGGTCTTGGCTGAAGTACCACCTAGGGCGCTACGCGAGGTGGACAGGCTCAGCAGGAACCCTGAAAAGCTGGCAAACGTGGGCGGCATCGCCGCCTCTTATACCACAAGATAGTGGATATCAGAGCCAGTCCTAAGCCTGGAACTCTCTTTAAGGGAGAAGTGCGAAGGTCGAACGGATGGGTGCAGATACTCCGTTCGTAAAGAACAAATACGTATGAAATCCAATGCAAGCATTGGACTCCAACGGGCCTCGGCCCATGGATCTGATGCAAGCGTTGGACACCTACGGGCCTTCGGCCCATGGATCCTGATGATGATGATGATGAAACGTTCAAATTGATATGGGAATGCTTTTTAAGTCAAAAAATAATTTACGACGCTAAACTACACGTTTACCCATATATGTTTTCCCATGAAACTTTCGGACTATCGAACCTTCGGACTATCGAACCTTCGGATTATCGAACCTTCGGACTATCGAACCTTCGGACTATCGAACCTTCGGACTATCGATACGTAACCGAAAATACACTCCCACCACTACTGATTATCTTTGTCTGGTCATTCCTAAATCAAGAACTGTTCATGGCAAACGAGCTTTTTTGGTTGCTGGACCTATTTTTGGAACTCTCTCCCTGTGTCTGCTCAGTTGCTTGTGTCATTTCGTTCTCAACTTAAAACTTCCGTCTTTCAAATTGCTTGTACACCATAGGCTACCTCAATGTCCTACAGATTGATTTTCTAGATAGGCTACTGAGCTGATTACGGATTGGTTTTGGTGTGCCAATGGTTGATGCCTTGTGCATTAGACACCGGCACAATAGAAAGTTACTAATTTCAACTACACAGACAAAGAGAATTCAAAAGAAGTGTTTATGGTATCATGTATTTGTTTCATTTTGCCAGACGATAGACAGGAAATCGATAAGACTTCCCATCCAGATGAAAATCCGGCATTCTCGAAATCTTCTGCCTCTCTGACCTCTTCACCCAGATCGTCCGACTACTTTCGTCTGCTTCATTTGATGACAGCAGCCACGACGCACCTGGTTCTCGTCTTCATAAGAAAGGCCATACTTAAATTGACCGGGTTTTGGGGTTTAGAACTTATGTCTACCACTCTAGTATTCTAGTGTTATGACCTTCTCATGTGGTACCCACTGTTTTGATGATGTTAAATTTTCCAGTTTCTTTACTTTTCAACTTTAGTATGCAGCCATAACTTTAACAAATTTGGAGGCCAAATTGAAGGTTTAGCACCCAAACTCAGGTGGTGAGCCAAGGCCCAAATGTTCATCAGAGCTGCCCTTGATTTTATCCAACAGTGCTTTTCGATGAATGGTGTGTGCTGCAGCCTGGAGGGAAAAAAGGATTTGGGTTGCACGGAACAATATTCACATTTCTAGTTTTCTTTCATTTTGTTTCCTTCAGATTGTATGCAATTGTTTAGTTTGAAGCGATCAGCAGTTCAGAGAATGGGTAAATGTCTTTAAGTTTGTGTTATCATAGGGGCTTGATTGTGGATTGAGACTATATGTATGTATGTTCACATATATACAATTATACATATGTATGTATGTATGTATGTATGTATGTATGTATGTATGTATGTATGTACAGTGTATGTATGAAGGCACTTAACGTAGTACTTTTTGCTTAACGCAAAAAAATACGCTGCACCTATGACTATCTAACAGATCTGAACAAGTGTGTTTTAAGACAACTTGCATATGTATGCTGTTCACAGTAAAAGGCAACAGTACATAAATGTAATGGGAGCCTGTTTCAGGAAGGTGGGCTAATAATGAGAAGGCACAATCTCGAGCTCAGCACCTGCATGTTGTGCTCTGCACGGCTGCAGAGCACAACAATCGACGACCCAGTTGACTGTGAAACACAGCTCCTTGGTGTATACAATACAATACAATACAATTAGACATTTATAACTGTATTGTATTGTATACACCAAGGAGCTGTGTTTCACAGTCAACTGCCAGGGCAGTGCCGACAATTGAAACACGTGTCAGCATGATGTTCTTGAATGCAATGTACTCCGCAACAGGTAGATAGTGTCGCGTTTCTCTCATATAAGTCATTATATGTGAATATTTTAGCTTGTTGGCTACGATTCGAACAGCACTTAAGGATGGAAATTGTCTGATTAAGCCGAACCAATCAGTGGGAAGTATTTTTACTTTTGTGCTGGTGATCACACAATGCCTCTGCAATGTCAGTGTGGTGTATGGTAGGGTTGCCAGACGTCCGGCAAAAGGAGGACATGTCCTCCTTTTTGGCCTCATGTCCTCTGTCCGGCAGGCACAGCTAAACACCTGAAAAATGTCCGGCTTTTTGTATGTTTTTTGTTGGCTATTATTTTATGGCAGTTTTTAACTACTACATGCGCATGTTGTCCCTAAGTTCCCCTACCAGGACTTGGTAGGGAGCTTAGGGAAACATGCTGACTCTGTGAAGGGAATCATTCTTACAAAGCACAATATGAAGAATGCTTCTTGTGAGAAGTTCCATGTGTAGGCTATGTTATTGGTAACAAGGATTTGCTGCGTAGAGTTCGCTACTCAGTTCGCTAATACTTGGCGTAATCAAGAAGGTGCTTAAATAAATACTTTGCAAGTTAAAATTATTTAAAAGACTGTAATTAGAAGTATAACTGAAATTTTTTAAGAAAGTAATTGAAATTAGAACTGAATTTGAGGACATCCAAACTGAAATAGAAGTAAAATTAAAATTATTTCCTGAAGTAAAATATCACTTTGTGCAACATCATGATACAAAAGCCTCAATTTATTTCATACAGCTTTCCAATGTGACTTCATTTCTTGATTATTTAGGAGACCCTCTGACTCCGGAGTGAAGCATTCAATGCGTCCTCCTTTCCGGCTATCTGTGTCTGCCTTTGGCTACCAATCTATCTGGCAACCCTATGTATGGGTTAAAGGAAGAATCGGATGCATTAGGGGCTTAATGAATGGATACATTTATCCAATAAGAGTTCAGTATCTTTGGTATATAAATTTCAGATACATGCAAGTGTCATGATGATTGCAGTACCAGCACGAGATGAGGAGATGGCATTCTGTGTTAAGTTGCATACATGTGTCAAAATCTGTTGGATAACAATGTGTGGCACTGTTTTCAGAGAGGTTCTTAAAAGGCGCCATATAAATGTCTTCAATGGAAGCATATATTATTGTCACTGGTGCTTAACAAAATCTATTTTTGCTGAGTTGAATTCAATATCCAACTGGAAATCGAATATATGAAAGAGACTATTGGACTTACTATCAACTGAAGTTATCCAGCGCACATCTTGTGGCAGGAGGAAGAGGTAATACGTGCAGTCGTGCATGCAAACATACAAACGTCTTATTATGCATGCCAAGTTTCCCATTAAATTGGAGTGCATTCACTCCTGGCCGCACTTTACAAAGTTAGTCTGCTCCATAGGTCAAACATTATTTTAAATTTCTGTAGCTGATTCCCTGTTTTCTATGCTGTATTCAAACATACATAATTTATATGCTTAGATTCAGATATATACATCGAACATACCTACATGCATACATATATGATCTGAACCACTGAGGAGAAAGTTTCTCACCTTCCCACTATGAATTCTTTCAATACATGGAGAAATATATTTACCATATGTTTATTGCTGTGTGATGCTTGGTTTATGTCAATAGTAGCCCATTTCCAACGATTTACTATCCATCAATCAATCAGTTATTTTTATAACCATCAGAAGAGAAGAAGAACAAAGGAAGCAATAAGGTAATGGTTTGACATGTACTGGCTACACGGAGGCCCAGAAGTGATCAAGGATCCCGCTAAATATAAAAATACAGATAGGTAAATAAGGACAGCCAATCGATACTTAGATTGTCAGCCTTGGGCTCAAAGTAAAAAAAACTAAAAATAAACTTAAGATGGATCCATCAAAATCACATTTATAAAAGAGTATACAATCTTAACCCAAATAGCAATACAGACAAAATAATCTAATTTAAGTCAACTAATTCCATTAACTAAGAGGGAGCGTAGCTGTTTTTTGACAATCAAGAGATTAGGTGAAGAACGAATAGCTAGAGGGATATTATTCCATGCTAAGGTACCAGAAGATTTAATAGAAAATAGTCAAGTATTAGTGTGAGCATAGTCACGACAATAGGAATTCGAACCTCTCGTGTTGTAAGAATGGATGCTGGAAGCATGACCAAAGAAGCCTTTGTACACCAGTGGTAACAAGTCATGATCATAGTGATACATAAATTCCCCGATTTGAGCAATCCTTATCTGTTCAACCCTTAATAATCTGAACTCAGAAAATATTTGCCTAGTGCTAAGAAACGGACAGCACGCTTTTGCAGGATAGTTAAGCTGTGGAACCTAGATTTGTAAGTTGAGGCGCATACCATATTACAGTAAGAAACTATGGGGTTAGACTTTAAATTTGATGGGAAAGCCTGAGGGGTAATAGAGGAGCTTGAGGCAGATGATGATGTGTAAGCGACGACATTGTTCAGGAACTGACAAATTTGCGAAATTCAGAGGGAGATCATTAGTTTCCATTGCCCTCCCTCGTTGGCCTGCAGGTAGCAGACCTGTCCGATGTGTAGACCTCCGTTCAGACTTTCACTTCTGAAGGTCTATCGATGAAGTTCTATGTTAATTTTTCGTTCTGTTCATCATTTAGGGCAGTTAAATTTGATGGGAAAGCCTGAGGGGTAATAGAGGAGCTTGAGGCAGATGATGATGTGTAAGCGACGACATTGTTCAGGAACTGACACCCATTTAGGGATATGCACCACTTTGTGAGGCACTGAAGTGTCTGTATAACTAATATCGAGTGTCTGGATAACTAATTAACCGACCAACATATCTACCTCCAACCTGCATTACATAAGCTGTGCAAACAAGCAACCTATCATATCTGATGTACATAAATCTGATTATGTGAATATAAAGAGTCTTACTACAACCAGGCCCCTTAATGATTTTCAGAGTCCACTTGTTGGTTTGTGTCAATGGTTGATTTCTACCACCCATTTAGGGGAAATGCCAACAATAATGTGGAAAATTGTCCATAATCTGTCACTGATTTGATCAGTGCCGTTTTAAGATCTATGGTAGGCACGCGAGGCACGTGCCTAGGGCCCCACGCAACAGGGGGCCCCGCGGCGACCCAACAACAAAACAACATCGCGACCATGTAATAACAATACGATAATATTACTCAACAATATTATAAGTTCCAACAATTCTGCAAAGTTAGATCAATAACACATCTTTAAACATACGTTTTCTAGTTAAATATAATTATTGGTAGGCCTAATAAGCGCAGTCTGCGCAGAACGCTAAAGAAGTTAGACTTAAATAAATCAATAATTTTAAAGCATGGTGCACACTGTCCGCACAGCTTATTTATATATTTTTTGCTTTCATTCGTGTGCTTTCTACAATGCTAATTACGCTATCAGAGAATTTTTTATGTTTTGGTAAGTTAATATGATTTTTTAATATGAAAACTCTCAGTCCTATAATCTAGTCATTTTCTAAATTGTTTAAAATTTAAATTATAACAAAGCGTAATCAAATTTCTCACTGCAGATAGTAGGCTAGATGTCGTCATGTCGGTACTCGGTAGTGAATTTGGCAAACTTATTTAAGTTAACAAAATCTAAAACTGCTGCTGTTGTTGTCACTTCATTTCCACATCCAATATATTAACATTAAGTTATTTTGATAGTTTCTACCCTTTCTATTATGCAGATTGTGATTGTTTGTTAGCCTATCACCGATATGCCATTGTTAACAATAAGAACTTTAACGTATGCTAAACTAAATTTCTATTTTACACTTGTAGTACAAAGATTGTTGTGTTAGCCATGGGCGTCCGGAGGAATTTTGCAAATATTTCAAAAAAATTATGATCTTAGTTTTTAACAATGATTGGCTATGATTTTTCGACAGTTTTATTTTTAATCCAAACTAATCAAGATAAACCTAAAAAATTAAAAATATATAAAAACATTGAAACATTTAACAGTTTTGTTTTTGAAATAAACGTTCAGATATCGCTGAAAACAGATCCCAGAACGCTAAAAAAATAGGCTCCATATCATGTCAAATAATAATAATAATAATAATCTTTTCTTTATTAAGCGCCTGACAAACGCACTGCGCTGTACATTTACATGTTATGCAATTTAAATCTTAACTACTAACAGAACAGACAGCCTGCAATACAACGGCGCTAATAGCAGCCTACAAAGCATATCCGCCTACGGGACTCGAACTTGGTACCTCTCGCTCTCTACGCCAGATGTTATCCAATGCGCTATCTGCCCCCCGAAGTGCTAGCAGCTGTTGAAATCCGCGCCAGACCCTTAATCCTTCGTGCCAACAATTCAAAACTAAGCCCCCTTCAAAATATTTTTCCCTACAAAATTCCTGCGGACGCCCATGATGCAACTGTGTTAGCAGTTTAGTACTAGACCTATATCAATAAATTTAACAAAATGCCACATACGCACATGCAAAGCATTAATGCAATATATCTGAAACTGAGAGATTGAGGCAGAAGTCGGATTACGTTTAAAGTTAGAGGTTGTGCCTAGGGCCCCCAAATTCCTTAAAACGGCTCTGGATTTGATTTCCTGTTGGATATTTGATTCAACTGGACTCAAACAACTGTTATAGAGCACCAGTGCCCTAATATATACATCCATTGCCATATAAAAAGTGCCAAAATATGATAAACCCCAAATGGACAATATGCCCTGCTAGCACAGCCTCACAAATTCTAATGACATTGTTACATTTTACTCTGCATTATGCATGTGTGTGCACAAATTGTAATTATGACAGTCAAGCACTGTGACAATTGAGTTTAAAGCAAATATTTGATAGCTGGTGTGTTTGTGAAACTTAAGAGAATTGGATTTCTCTTGTGGTTTGAGGCAGCAAAATAAAAATTCTGATGTTGCTTTGAAGTGTTTTGGTTTAAATGATTTAGGATTTTCATTTTGCCAAGTTTTACGAACCAAAGACTGCTGCAGGCTTAAACATTACTTAGAAAAAGGTGCTACAAATGTAACGGCTTTAAAATTATTTTTTAAAATGATGTTTAAGGCTTCATATCTGTTTTTTGGTAACACTAAACACCAAAGCTGTGAGTAATATGTAATGTATTCTATATTTGTTTTTGGCTCAGATTCACATTAATTTCTGCAAGCATGTGGTACTTTCAGATTAACTTAATTCTATGGTATAGGGTCTGTATGAATGCTTCAATAAGAGTGTGAAAGCACTCTTGTATCAATGCACTAAGTTCTTTCTTTTTAACTCTTTAGCGACAAGTGTGTACTAAAAGTGTTTGGGAAACCAATGCATCTCGTAGTTAAAGTGTTAAGGCATGGCCCAGTTTTAGCTTACCAATCATTTAGCAAGATACACTAACACTTATTTTAACACAGATTGGCAGCTGAGGTTGTAGTCTTGTTTCTCTTCTTTGTAGTAACAAAGAAGAGAAACCTATTTGGCGATCATGTGCATTGTGGTTGGCTTGTGATCAAATCAAGTTGAGGCAAGGACCAATGTAGGCCTAAAAGAAACGGGGCGACTAGATCGAGTTCTACGCTCGGCTGCTCGTCTCATTGGACGACTTCCTAAGTTCTCTCCTGTCTCTGCATACATACGTGATGTGTTGCACTGGCTGCCTATCTCTCAGCGGATCTCATACCGCACTGCTGCTGTGGTTTCTCGCTGCGTTCTTGGCTGTGCTCCATCTTACTTACGTGACCTTTACCGCCCAGTATCCGACGTTGCAACGCGTTGGGCGCTTCGTTCTACGACGAGGGGTGAGCTCCTAGTTCCATGGGCACGCTTGGCTATTAAACAGTGCCGTGCTTTTTCGGTTGTGGGACCTTCCATCTGGAATGACCTCCCGCTTAAGCTCCACTCATTACTTGTGAGCCATCCGGCAGGGTTCTACAAGTCCCTCAAGTCTTTTTCTTTAGTCGTGGCTGGGCCGGGAGCGCTTCTGAGTAGCTTCTTGAAGAAGCGCTATGTAAATGCTCGGAATGAATGAATGAATGAGTAACAATAGACTGTAGGGGGAGTATATTTGTACAACTGAGATTTAGACCTACGACCTACTTAATTTTGTTGAACTTAGACAATTGGCAACATACACAGTTGAAGTTTTCAGCACACTGCCATCAACAGACTAAGGGAAGCTCTTGATACTAAATTTTCATGTAGCTTGATTTCTTGCCACTAGTAGTCACTGATTTTAAATATTTGTGATGGTGCCAGATGCTTAGATCAAGAAAGCTAAAGCCTAAGGCAAGAACATTAACTTGGGTCAGCTGACTGCCTAAACATTAACAGTGCACCTAAGGTTTCACGCATCCAAAACTCCTTAGCTCGCATAGTGCTGCGTGTTCCACTACGAACAAGTTCCTCAGTTCTACTCCATCATCTGCATTGGCTTCCTGTTGAGTTCAGGATAAAATTTAAATTGGCCTGTTTGACCTACATATCTATCAGCACAGCACACCTCCCTACCTACTATTCACTACTAACTCCTTACATTCCTCCTGGAGTCCTCGTTGCCTACAATCATCAAGTGCAGGTGTTTTAGCCGAGTCCCGATGCAGAACAGTTATGGGCTCACATGCATTCCATGCCTCTGCCCCCAGGGAATGGAATCGACTTCTGCTCTTCCTTCGTAGCTCAAATTCACTTCCTTCCTTCAAAAAGCGGCTCAAAACTCACTATTTCTCCTTGGCTTTCAAGCACTTGGATATCTAACTACATCTGGTGACTGACACCTCAGATTCACATTTCGGTCACCGTGCTCGTGTTAATATTTAATTAATAATAATAATAATAAGTGGAGTGCAAGATTCAATATGTAGACTGAATGAGTGGCACAACGTTAAACTGACTCAGCAGCTTATTGTAGAACATCTTTCGAGCATCATATCTAAAGGCAACTTTTATGGAATTGTATGTACTGTAAGAAGTGATATTCGAATAGATTATATTGCACTTACCAGGTATTGTTGCCGTCCATCCTATATTTAGTGCATTACAATACGGTTCTGGTTATCATTTTGCTCCACTACTAGTTCACAACATGAATGATGTGTGAATAATTACTTTATTAGATGACACCAGTTTATATTTTGTACCAATTTAGATTGTGCTGTTTTATTAAGACCACTTCCGATGATAACACTACTCTAGTGTAGATTGCAACAGTTCACTAGATGACAATTTATATCACTGGTCAACAAGCATTTTGCTACTGGGATTCTAACACCTGTTCCTAACTAAATTTGATACGCTGATTCCAAATCCGGAAACCGTTTTTGTCTATCACGTCCAGTTTTTAAGTTATGAAGTTTCTGGGATTCTTTCAGTTGTATACGCCTACAGTTAACACTGGGCAACAACAACAATATTTTTTGTTTGCTACTCAGAACTTTAGAACTGTTCTTGGCTAAATTTTGGTCGCTGATTTCAAATATGAAATCGAAATTTGTCTAGCACGTCAGGTTTTTTAGGTACGCATAGGTGAGGTTCTACACAATTGCGGATTCTCAACTCATACTATCAGTGAAAAACACAGTATTAAAAATGTATGAGGCATTTGCTTTGGTGCTTGCTCTCAGCTAAATTTTGGATGCTGATTTCAAATATGAAATTGAAATTTGGCTAGCACGTCAGGTTTTTGAGGTACGCATCGCATAGTTCATCCGCAAAATGTACCGCATTAATTTGCGGTTACGTAGAACCTCACTGATGCGTACCTAAAAAACCTGACAAGCTAGCCAAATTTTGATTTCATATTTGAAATCAGCGTCAAAATTTTAACTAAGAACCAAATTTATTCAAAAGCAAATGCTTGGCATTGTGTGATACAGTTTTGATACTTTGCTTTCGCTTACAGTATATGAGCTGAGAATTCGCAATTGTGTAGAACTTCACTGAAGCGTAGCTGAAAAACTAGACGTGCCATCCAAATTTCGATTTCATATTTGAAATCAGCGTCCAAAATTTAGCTAAGAACAAGCACAAAATCAAATTCTTCATACATTTTTAATATACTTTTCATTTGCTGTTAATATGAGTTGAGATTTCGCAATTCCGTGGAACCTCACCGATGGTTACCTGAAAAACCTGACGTGATAGTCAAATTTCGATTTCATATTTGAAATCAGCACCCAAAATATACCTAAGAACAAGCGCAAAAGCAATGTCCGATACAGTTTTAATACTTTACTTTCTCTGATAGTATGAGTTGAGAGTTCGCAATTGTGTAGAACCTCACTTATGCGTACCTAAAAAACCTGACGTGATAGCCAAATTTCGATTTCATATTTGAAATCAGCGCCCCAAATTTAGCTAAGAACAGTTCTAAAGTTCTGAGTAGCAAACAAAAAATATTATTTTGTTGCCCAGTGTATTCCATCAGTATAGGTGACAGCAGCTTTCATGAAGCTACTTTAGATGATGATAACTGCATGACATAATTAAATTCTTTTCCCTGGCTTCATGCTAAGATGGCTGAACACAATGGTGTGTGTTGTTGCAGTTTACGATGTAATTCAGTTGAACATTTGCAATCACAGCACTTCTCGTGTCAATACAAGAGTGCCATACACGGTACACAGTTCTGATATATATATATTATATATATATAGTGATGTAAATTTACTGGTAAAATATTTTTGCGGTAAAAAATCCGGATTTTTTACCGGTAAAATTGGTAAAATATGGTAAAAAATAATTTAAGGAATATCTTGGTTATGTTCCCCAATGGTGTGTTTAGCCATTTATCAGTTACAGGCAAATATTGATATGCCTTAGTAGTCCTATTGCATTGCTAAATAGATAGTTTGTTTGAGAAAAATAAATTTTTATTACAAAGTGAGTTTTTGTCCACTGTTACAAATTGCACAAATAATTGTTGTAAGTGATTCAGCCCAGATGAAAACTTCTCTGATATTTGGTAGGCCTATATATCAAGTCTCATTCACTGTAAAAAGTTACAAAACTTACAACTTATCAGTTCTAGTAGGTAGAATTTAGATAAATAGAAGATAGGCTACGTAGGCTCCAGTGTAGCTGTCTATTAGGCCTTTCAGTAGCCTAATATTACTTGCCACTTGCTGGGAGATTTCAGAGGTGGATTGCTGCTACAGAAAGCGGTGCATAAAAACTAGTTGAAATTTTGAAAGCACTAACCAAGTATTATATCAACATAATTCAGCAATCATCCTACATTATTTGTCAACGGGTGATGAGCCCGTGAACAGAAAGAAAGAATTTTACACAGCAAAGCGCATAGGGCATGTATCTGAGCAACACCCAAGCCTATGATCAGTTGCTACAATCTTGTGAAAGAAGCTGACATTGAAAACCTTAAGTGAATATTGATACTAATAATATTATTTATGTTATTTTAATAGACCCTAAGTGAAAAGAAATAAAACTTTACACATTTACCATTTGAATCAGTTTTTACCATATTTACCATTTTTTATCACAGTAAAATATAATGCAGATTTTTTACCGGTAAAAAATCATTTCACATCACTATATATATATATATATATATTATATATATATATATATATATATATATATATATATATTATTTCACAAGGCAACGGTTTCCTGTTCATCTAAAGTATTTGTTTCTTTGATAATTAAAAATGTGAAGTAGATCCTATTGTCTTTTCCATTTCAGCACAGGAAATGTTTTGGGCAAAACCTGCTGATAGTACTGTTAATTTAAGAGCAAATGTTTTAATGTTGGTTCAGTGATAACCTATGAAAGCCTGCGGGTGCAGTCATACAAAAATGAACATTTGCAAAGATAATTTTCTTAAATTTTTATACAAATTTGCTTCTTTTGTACGAGAATTGTTTTAATTTGTTTTGCTGCTTTTATACAAGATGGAGTTTTCAGTCGCAATTACTTGACATTTATTTAGTACCATGTAATGATTGACAGTTTTTTGACAATGTCCTGCTCCATAGTAGAACGAGTGACAGTTGAACATGCATTTGGGATAATCTTGTCTTACTTGATAGAGCAGATTGGTGCATTTGAGTGTTGTAAGCCTTGCTGTGTTCTGTTTGAGTAAAAGGTTTTTTATTGTTTAAATGTTTTCTCTACTTATTTGTTGAAGCTACAAGGACACTTGTCGTGACTTTCTTAACTGGCACCATGTAAATGATCGATAATGCTGCATTGCTTTTCAAATGACGTTGTTTGATAAGGCATCAAGTCTGTGGAAATACAAAATAACTTTTGTTAATTTGCTTTGAAATGTCATGTAACTTTTCAATAATTGTACCTCACTTTGTAAACACTGCTGGTATTGGTTTGGGTTCATTGCATAATTATGTAGCGCTCCAGTGTGGGTGGGTGGTGTCCTTGAAAACGTTAGGTGGGTTGGTGGATGTGTGGAGCTGAACGTTGCGTAATGGTTTTACCAACAGTTTAGTTATAAATGAATTTTAAATTACATCAAATGACATTTTAGACACGATTTGATCGAAGTTCAAACTTCGTGCCATTGACTTAAAGCTTAACTTAAAAACACGCTATTTAGTATAAATCAACACCAAGTTATTGTTTAATACACTGCCGGCAAAGGATCCCATACCAGCAGATCGTCATTTTTGCAAACTGTCAGCGCTTCTTCAAGATACTCACCCAGATATTAGGCTAAGCGTTCACGTAGTAAATCTAAAACGATTTTTCGTAACAATAATATGTAACGCTGGGGTTCTATGGAAATGTTACGAAGCGTTATAGAGTGGGTGACAAGCGGTCTTTTTCGGCGTTACGTAATTAAGCAATGACAAGGCATCAAGTCTGATTGATGTTTTGATTCAAAAGTGAACTGCACATTCGATTTTAATGGAACCTGTACTATAATGGTTGAATCTTTCTTGTATGCAATGCATGCACGGTACTTCGGGTGTGATTGTAGTTTACAGCTTAAACTTTGACTCGTTTTCTGCGGTGCTTAAACAGGTTTGGGCATGCAATGGGATCCCCAAGCAATGCGAGAAATATCTAAGAACATAATGTAGGCCTATGTCTGAACATATAACAATTTTAAAGAAATGTTGAAGAACATAATATTATGTGTATCTGAACATATGGCAATTTTTTGTAACCTCAACAGTTCTAAAATGCGTTATATATATATGTTCAGATAGCCTACTATGCATTTTAATTTAACAACATTGCTTCAACAGTTTTGTAGGCTTCCAGCAAACAGTTTAGGTCCGGAAATGCTTTCCGCACAGTGGATCAGTCCGGCCATTCACTCTGTATGACCACTACCTAGGCTCTGCTCTGTAACAAGTAATATCCACATACAACCAGTCTGGCCAGTGAATTTTAATTAAATACATATTATTGATATACAGATTTGTGTAACCCTGTGGTCTGATTTAGTGGCACATGTAAATAAATAGGTTATTATTGTGGTCTCCCAAAGTATTCTCACATATCTACATTCATTTGGGAAACTCTTCACTGGCTTCCTGTGCCCCAGCGCATTCAATTCAAAATTCTTACACGTATGCGCAACTCTCTGCTTGGGGTAGCTCCATCATACCTTCAGGCCTTATGCACATTGGTTTCTACACTCCCTGGTCGCTCTGCTTTGCGCTCTGCCGCCAGAGGCCTTCTGGTTGTCCCTCGCATGCTTGGTGCAACTGCTCAATCCAGAAGCTTTGCTTATGTCGGCCCCTCCAGTTGGAACCATCTTCCGCATGAATTGCGTCTTGAACTCATCAGCCTTTCTCTTCCTCTGTTTCGGAAACGCCTGAAGACTATATTATTTGTTAGAGCCCTGGGTCAGGTGCGCCTCTGAATCTGTGAGTGGCGCTATACAAATGTTCAATTATAATTACAATTACAAAATTACAATTATTAGTGTACGAGCTGTATGTATGGAAATTGTAGGGCACTCCAGTCTCATTTAGCCTAAATAACATTTTCCACCTGGGAATGAAGCTTGCAGACCTACCTATGTACCTATTGTACCAGCTTTATTAACCATTGAATATTCTCAGCCTCTTTTAGAGGTACCGCCGTACCGGCAGTGTGATTCTCCTTACAGATTTTATTTTAGTTATAGTTACAGTTATAGTTAATGGTTTTTATTTTAGTTATAGTTATAGTTATAGTTAATATTATTTTTAGTTATAGTTATAGTTAATGGATTTTTATTTTAGTTAATTTTAGTTACTACTTAGTTACAATAATTAAGGACATGAGCAAAATATTGCGATTAACACGTTGTTTCACAGTTTGCTTAGAGCTTTAAAAGCCTTTGAAGCATGGGTACATTAAGCTTCATGAATACACGAGTTTCCAAAGTTACTGACAAAATGCATAATAAAAATATCGCATTTTTCATTCTCATTTATGTCGAATCGTCCATATTGCACTTCCTCGTTTTTTTTTTTTGTATTAACGAAAATAAAGATGAATTTTCGTTATTGTTATTTTCGTTATAGTTATAGTTATAGTTAATATTTTTAGTTATAGTTATAGTTATCGTTAACGAAATCATTTTATTTTCGTTAACGAACATTTTCGTTATCGTTATCGTTAACGAGAATCACACTGCGTACCGGCCCAATATTCCGGGTGCGCTATTCTGGAGGTCCGCTATTCCGCCTGACTCAACGTCATGAGGGTCGGTTAGGGTTAGTATCATTATTAGAAACATCGTACCTTTTGCGCAGCATGCCAGCCACATTAGGCCGGAATAGCGGACCCCTGGAATTGTGGACCGGAACCCTTTTAGACTCTTTCTGCAAACGCTTGGAAGACCATTATGTTCGATCGTGGTTTATTGTGTTAGGTCAGGAGCACCTCTGATGAGTCTCTTAAAGTGGTGCTATATAAATTTGCAATTACCATTACCATTATTATGTAGGCCATTAAGAAAAGTATATCCCAAAATGTGTAAGATACTTTTTATCGTGTGCATAGCCGAATTGCGTAGTGAAACAGGCGAGGATGTGCACACTTCTTTAAATCTCTGTACCATCGACAAGCCAGATCCTATTTCACCAGACACAAGTTTCTGTGGGTTGGCTTTTATGTTAGTGGCATCATAATTATGGAAGTGCATGTCCTGTCCCAGTCCCACTCTCCTCATTCTTTACTGCATCAGTAAGTGGATGGGGCTTGCTTCAACTGAAAATGCAGGCATTACTTGCTACTGGACAATGAAAAGCTAGTAGCTAGCAAATGTGACTGTTCATTCTGTCCCGTTAGACGTCAACTTTGAACCAAATGTAGGAAACATGAAAACAACACTATCCCAAATCAGTTGTGTTCCAAACCAGTTTGATCACCGCATGTAGTCATACATATAGGATGCACATAACGGACTATATAATGTATTTTTAATGGTTGTTAACTCAGGAAGGACCTGTGCTGGATAACTCAGGAAGAACGCGCAAACAGTGCCTGCTGGGATCACTCTTGATGCATAGGTTGTGAAATTTTTTAGCTGATCCCACAATTCAATTAATTTCAGTAGCCTAGTAGTCAGTTATATGCGTCCTGTTTGTCTTTGGGTAATCTATCATTTTAGCGTCCCAAATTATTCACCAAGTGTAAATCTTGCGTAAGTAGAAGTTGGATTGATGAAAAATATTTTTGCTTAGATAGAAATTGGATTGACAAAAATAATACTAGCTTAAATAGATGTTGGATTGATGAAAAAAATTCTTTGGTTAAATAGAAGTTGGATTGATGAAAATAATGTTTTTATGGAAGTAGAAATTGGATTGATGAAAATAATTTTTTGTTAAACTAGAAGTTGGATTGATGAAAATAATGCTTGATACAATCGGTGATAGCATTGTTAGAGGGATTATTACGGCAGTTGTTATGGGCATTGGTATTAAAATGCCATATACGTGTATATGTTACAGGGAATGTACAATGTACATATGTGTATAACCCTAACACTAACCCTAACCCCTTACCCAACCCTAACCCTAAACCCAGCCCTATGTGTATGTGTATATTTCATGTATATCTAACACTAACCCTAACCCCTTACCCAACCCTAAACCCTCAGCCCTAACCCTAACCCTTAATTTTTAGGGCATATACACATACCCTGTTTATACACATACCCTGAAATTTAAGGGTATATACATATTCCCTGTAACATATATAAAACGATGAAACAATATGTTATAATAATAATAATATTTATTCTTTAACGAAGCGCCTAACAAACGCACTGTGCTGTACATGTTATGACGATTAAACAATTCACAAGAACACAACATTACAGAAGACATAAATCAATAAGGGACACCAAAACGATAGAATTTTATAATTTTATGGATGCTAAAACGATATAATAGTCCTTGTCTGCACTTTTTTGTGTACAGGATGTGTTTTCAAATGTCTTTGGAAGCAGTGAGGGTGGGTAGAATGCATCCAGTATGAATTTCTGCAGGAGAAAGTTCCCTCTTTCCCTTTTTAAAATCGCATCCTTTGTATATTATGCGTGACCGAGTGCCTTCTTAACTGATAATAACTGATACAATCGGTGATAGCATTGTTAAGGTGTAGCAGCTTAATGAGAAATTGGGTTCTAAATTAAAAGACACAGGCTTACTGCGTACTTATCAGTTTGAATTATGAGGGGGGTCAGTGGCGTAGCCAGGAATTTATGATGGGGGGGTTTGGGGATTTAAAATACCGGTAATTTGTGTTTTCAACCGAAAAATTGCGAATATTGTTAAAACTTCATCGTGCTGGGTGCAAAAAATTTTTTCCCCTAAGCCAATGGGGGGGGTTTTAACCCCCAAAACCCCCCCTTGCCTACGCCACTGAGGGGGGTCCATAGTGTGGTGATAACATCACTGGCGTGAAGAGCAGTAGGAAGCGGGATCACTTCCCGCAACCCTCTCAAAGGTCCACTCAGCCTATCATTCTCCAGATGGCGCATTGGTAAAATGAGATGTAGGACCTGATGGCAGTGATGGGCGCCTTGCATGGCTGCCGTATACAGTTAAGGGTGCGGGCCGAATCCCCGAAACGAATTTCGGCCGGATCCCCGAAATTGATTTTCTAACTGCGACCCGAATGAACATCATTTATAACAAATACATAGCCTATTTGAATAGGCAATGTATCGTATACACCAAGGCCATGCTAGGTCTTTGTCATGTTTACAATTTAACTTTGAATTGCTCGGCTGTTTTCTAGAAAACTGTTTTCGGGAAATCGGGCTTTTGTCTGTTTTCAGCGTTTTCGGGGATTCGGGTTTCGGGGATTCGGCTGACCCCACAGTTAAATTCGACTCCTGTAATAACTTGTGATCATCCGTTCATACTATTTTGTAATCAAAATGCGTGGTGTTAGTTTTAAATTAAACGAAGATTATTATTATTATTTAATTAATAAACGATTATTATTTATTATTGTTATGGCGAACATTTACGGCTTCACAACCGGTTAAATTTTAAAGCCTGTTTAACTCTTAATTTACCACTAACAGTTTCAGTTTCGTTGGCTTGTTTTAGGCCTATATGAATAACTTTTAAGTGGAAAGTTTCTGCATGTTGCTTTCACATTGATTTTGTCCAAAATACTGAATATTGAGACCACATTCGTACAATATGAGTGTCACGTGACGCGTTGGTCACCTACTCGTTTGAAAGCTCATAGGTTAGGCCGATGAACTGAAACGAGATAGTTCTTCGAAAATCCTTTTTTCATGTTGGTTGTACCACTGTGGTTGTACGTTTGATATGATTTTCAAAAAGTTTTCGTAAGCATGTATAATAGGGTAAAGCGACTTGTACTGTGAATTCTCGTGTTTTCACTTAAATAACTTTGTCCATTTTATCACGTGACGATTACAGAAATAGACGTATTTTTTAAATAATTGTGTTATAAAAATTATGTATTATATATTCTGTTATAATTATATTTTTTAATGCTGTGTCATCTGATTTCCATAATATAACTTTAAAAACGACGCTGGTTTGGTTTCACTCGTTTTGACTGTCTTGAAAGTTAACGCAACTTTATAGGCCTAGCAAAACTTTCGAGGGCCTATGTCTAATCATATTTGCTCTATCACCAAAGCTTGTTTTTTCATCTCCGACGAATACGCCAAATCAAGCTCTGCCTTAGCATTGCCTTCATATCTTAGTCAATTCACTTGTATTATCCATGATTGCATGACTATTGTAACTCAATATTCTGTCAAAATCCACCCTTTCACCACTTAGGCTACCTGTTATCCACACTGAGTTAGGCTATGTCAGGTTCTGCTCCTCCTTATCATCTTTAGAGGAGAATGTCCTGCATTGGGTCAATTTTTACATTTTAATGCATATAATTCTTATTAATTGTAGTACATGTATTTTGTTGTCATTATCAGAAAGAGCCTACGTTTAATGAATCGAATGTCATATATACTGTAACATTGTTGCAAGAATAAACCATAAAAATTTAGTATTTTCCTCTCTGGAAAAAATCGTCCCAATGCAGGCCACTATGGGAGTTTTGGGAGTTTGGGACACTGTTTGGAGAGCGTTGGGTCAAGCAACTGATCTTGTCTAATAATGTTCAATAGATTGTAAGGGGCCGTCCATAAATGACGTCACGCAATTTTGGCCGATTTTAACCCCCCCCCTTCGTCACAAAAAGTAACACCCCTGAAAAATTACGTCACAAAGCTCTCACCCCCTAAAAAAATTTCCATGGCGGAGCACTCCTTCATGGAACAAATAGGGAAAGTATGTTTTAAAATCTAACGGTGACAAAATATTGTAATAATTATAAAATTATTAATTATGGTGCCGTATACATTAAAATAATAAAGTAAATAATTAAAAATTAATTTCAAAATTGGCTGTTATTATTAAAATTAAATTGTGGCTATTTGTTAAAAATTACATAGACCTGATGTGACGAACTCCTTCAGATCTGATCAGATCCACCAGGAATTAAAATCATAAAATATATCAATGTATTGAAGGGAAAGCACCATTATTATTACTAGGTAAGTGTGTCCTGCATTGGGTCAATTTTTCATTTTAATGCATAAAATTGGTGTTAGTTGTAGACTTGTAGTAGCCTATATATTTTGTTGTTACCAAATATTATTTAATATACGTCTACTGGTCATAAAATGTACAGCAAAACTATTTAAGTTAAATTTTCTATGAATGGCCTGTATTTGGTCTGTCCCAATGTAGGCCCTCAGGCCATCAGTGCATGTCCCAATGCAGGCCATCAATAGTCGGTTACCTATTTTTCACATAATACAAAAGGTAATATGCATAGGCCTATATGACATCCAAATTTCACCATATGCTTCGCAATATACTGTCGTAAATAGTTTACAGAAATTTTTGGCTAAATTAGCACCAGATATTTATTGCATTGACTGAGACTGTATGAGTAAAAATTTAATTTTTTAACCTGCAAATAGAGATTTGCAGTATCTCTGTCAAACGATTTTTAATTCGCAGCCAAGGACTCCTTGATTCGCAGCATAAGACGCCGGGTCATTCTCTACATAAAAAATATGTTCGCTGGGCGACGCCACACGCGATAATATTTAGATAGGGTCTACCACCACTGACCCAATGCAGGACATGTCCCAAATGTCTCCCCTAGTCAGACCATGTGCTGCTCTTGAGTCAAGACGTGGATTGCGATCAGCTTTGAAAAGAGACTTTGTAATAAAAAGAACAAAATTTAATCTACAATTTGGAAACAGAATGTTTGAAGTTGCTGAATGGAACTCTACCAGAACCAATTCGAAGATCATCCTCAATTAATATTTTAAAATCTAAACCTAGGACTAATATGGAACTTAAAACTTATCTCTTCTCTAAGTACTATGAGCCTACATTGTAATGTAAGTACAAGTTTTATTGTATTATTGTAACTTGTAACCAGTGGTGTAGTGGGGGGGGGGGGACGTGGGGAACGCCGTTCCCCCACTTTTTTTCTCACACTATGCAAAATTCTTGCAAGATGGCACTTTTTGCTTACTTCAATATCCAGGCGTTCCCCCACTTCATTTTTTAGGACTACACTACTGCTTGTAACATAATCTAATTTTATGCAATGAATTTCATTGTTAATTAATCTTCTATTCTATTCTATTCTATTCTATTTATGGACTTATAAAGCGCCTCTCGCAGTACAACCTAATCAGAAGCGCTTCCAGTGCGAAGGGCCCCTCGAAAAAAGAAAAGTCTTAAGAGAACGAGCAGAAACAGTTGTACCTCCAGATAACGTTACAGCACGAGTTAAAGCAGGGAGGTCATTCCACAGCAAAGGTCCAACGGAGGCATAGGCACGATGCTGTGCTGTGGCAGTCCGAGACCTCGGAACTAGAAGGTCATGATGGTCAGAAGAGCGGAGAGGACGTCCAGAGGTAGCTGAGATAGGCCGTCTCATAAGATCACAGAGGTAGCGTGGAGCTTGACCTAAAAACGTTTTACACGTAAGAAAAAAAATTTTAAACTGAATTCGAGCAGTTAGAGGAAGCCAATGAAGGTCTTGAGTCATGAAAGTCGAAATATGGGAGAAACGAGGTAAGCGGGCAATTAAACGAGCAGCAGAATTAAGTACTGATTGCAGTGGAGCCAGACGGAGTTTTGGTAGGCCCATAAGTAAGGAGTTACAGTAGTCAATGCGAGAACAGACAAAGGCATGAACCATGGAAGAAAAAATCGGCGAGGGGACAGATCGTCGAATGGCACGTAGACGCCGCAAGTGATAAAAACTGGACCGAGAGAGATTAGAGATATGTGCAGAGAAAGAAAGAGTACTGTCAAGAGTAACACCCAGGTTACGGACATTTGTCGAGAAAGTAAATTGAGGGAACTGCTTGGCAAGTAAATCGTAATCAAGTTTAATTAGCTGTTGGCGAGTGCCAAGCCAGATCAATTGAGTCTTGGAAGAGTTGAGTGAAAGACGATTAGAGGACATCCAACAATTGAGATCAGCAGAAAGAGATTCAATAGATTGGGAAAGAGCAAGCTGATGAGAAGAGGGGCCATGAACAAAGGCCTGGACATCATCAGCATAGAGGTGACCAGAGGCTGAGTGTTTAGCAAAGAGAAGAGGAATATCGGCTGTAAACAAGATATAAAGAAGTGGACCCAGCACAGATCCTTGTGGGACTCCAACTTTAACAGGTACCCATGAGGTGCGGGAGTCTACTAGAATAACCATTTGAGTACGATCAGTAAGATAGGAGCGAAACCAAAGAAGAGGAAGGCCACTAAGACCAAAGGAAATTTCAAGGCGATGTAATAGAATATCATGATCTACCATATCAAATGCTGAAGATGCATCAAAAAGTGCTAAGAGAGTAACGTGGGATTTATCCATAGCAGAATAGATGTCAGAGAGAAGAGAGAGAAGAGCAGTTTCAGTTGAGTGGGGTCTACATTAATTTATGTGATGTTTTATGGTATATTTGCTAGTAGCCTAGACAGTTTTTGAATAAGATGGCTTCTGTAGCCTAATTGTAATTAGCAACTTCTATTGCGCCGGTGTCTATATAGCCTAATGCACAACTAAGGCATCAACACCAAAACCCCATCAACATAAAAGGATCAGTCCGTAAGAGACTGATCCTTTTATAGCCTACTATATTTCTCGAAGTTTGTCCTTCCGTTTGTTTGTATGATTAGGCCTATATGTTTGTTTGTCCTCCCACTAAAAGTTCCGAAAGGGAACGCTTTAGTGATTTGAAAAATTTTACAAAACATTTGACGTCAATTTTTAGGTATTAGTCCTAGGGTAAACGCGACTATTATCAGCTGGGCTATTTAGGCTACTTTAAATATATGGACATTTAAAATTTCGAACTGGTTTCTACCGTTGCAAATTACGCCGCCATTTCTGATTTCCCAGTAAAACGGCACGCGGCATCCTACAATACAGCAGTTGCAAGGATTTCTCCGACAAGCCAATGACGTCATCTAGCTATATTGGTAAGAGCTTGTACGTCTCCTGCACCTCTGTGCAGAGCGTGAGGATCGCGTTTCGATTCCCGATGCCGGGTTATTTCAGAAATTTAAATCTTGGGCTAGCACGGTCCTTGCACAGGGATGCTAAATGGTGTGACGTCCATTCAAACGGGCGAGCGGTGGTGAAGGGTGGGGACTCATCCGAACAGTTAATTGAAATATGAATTATGAGACTATAATTGGTACTTGTCGGTTAATTCACCGCCACACACATAAACCCACTATACGAAATTTAACATTGAAAAATTAGTTCACCTCCATAATTACTTCAATGGCAACTATAAATGTTTACGCGTTTCTTTCCTTTTAAGTACCGTTTCGGCATTAGAAAACATGGACGACACTAACCCTAACCCTGACCCTAACCGACCCTCACGGCGCGTAACGACGCATAACCTGAACGATATGGACTATAAAGCCTCAAGTCGTCAGGGTCGGTTAGGGTCAGGGTTAATGTTAGTGTCGTCATCAGAAGACATATTAACTGTCGCGAAGATATTCCTGTACAGGGGTCTCGTCTTGTCGGTTAATTAACCCCATTGAACCCACATGCTCGATTCGTCCATGTGCGAATAATATTCATGTGGCGCAATCGAAACGCTTTCAATACCATCCTGCAAGATATTGCTGTCTTTTGGCCACCAGCTTAATTTGGCTCGGAAGTACAACCATCTGCATGGTATAAATGTTTCTTAACTTCGCTTTCATGAGAATAGTTATAATTAAAAGAAAACAGTGCGTAAATATATGGGAATGTGGAGGTGAACTAACCGACAAGGTAGGCTACAGAGAGGAAACGTGTGGCGGTGAATTAACCGACAAGTACCCTATAATTATTCGGTCGCTATAGAAAAAAGCGAAGGTTTACATTTTACATTTTCAAATCCAAAATTCAAAGAAGAGATATATATTTCACAGCAGGAGTCAAAATTCAGGTAGAGATAACCCGTGCGAAGCCGGGTAGAGCGTCTAGTAAAAGTAATAAGAATAAATGCAAATTCAATTATCCTTATACTTGTAGGCCTAATAGTTTAATCATCGAAGAGTATTCGTAAAAATCACAAGATATATTAATTACATAATAATACAGAGCATATGAGGAATATCTAAAAAAAACTACAAACAATAGGCCTAGGGAAGTGACTTATTGTATTGTATTTGATGATTTGATCATTTATAAAGCGCTTCTCATAGCATAGGCCCTAAGCCTTTCAGGAGCGCACCCATGCAGTGCGAGGTACTCAGAGAAAAAAGGAAGGTTTTAAGGTGAGAGAAAAACTTATGTGTCTGATAGGGTTTTCCTGGTGAAGAAGTCAAACAAGCTATTTCTAACATTATAGCCTAGGACAATTGGACGACCTCCATTTTCAAGGTCATTTGACCTCTCTTGTCAAATATTAATATTTCGTTATCGGTGAAGGATAAAGAAAGGTGTTTCAGTTCAAGATAGGCTCACTGGGTTTAAGGAAATACAAAAGAGTTTACTGGGGTTAAGGAAATACAAAAGAATTATGAACAACCTATTAAGACCATGTATGCATGGCCATCGCGTGACTTTGAAGTTCAAGATCATTCGACCTGTCATGATTAAGATTTGCCTTCACGGGAACTACAAGTGACAAAAAGATTTTCCTGGCATCTGTGTTATGTTTTTCGGAGTCCTATATTGCAAAAAGGTATAATCAACAGTATTTTAATTAACATCACATGCTCATTGCATTACTATATGGGTATATTTCACAGCAGGAGTCAAATTCACAAATAGAATTAGAGAAAAAGCAAGTTATGCAAAATTAAAAAAATTCTTACACAAATATTTTACTAGCAGTGCTCAAGCATTAATAATATAAACGAAGAGAAATCTCTGCAACGAAGTCAACCTTGCTGTAACGCGAGCCCCCCGCGAAGCGGGACAAGACCTGGCGAGTTCTGTGTCAGCCTCTCTCACTACCTCCCTCGTATGCACCGGCGAAGCCGGCTGACACTAATGGGCGAATTCTGTGTCTTCCTCCCTCACTCCATCACATGCACCGGCGAAGCCGGTGGCCACTAGAGAGCGATTTCTGTGTCCGTGTTCCTCACTCACTCCCTCGCGAGCTCCGGTCAAGCCGGGTACTAGATGGCCATATCTGTGTCTGCCTCCATCACTCCCTCCCTCGAGAGCTCCGGTCAAGCCGGGCAATAGAGGGCGATGTCTGTGTCTGCCTCCCTCAGTCCCTGCCACGCAATTGGCCCACTTTGGATAGCCAAATAAGCTGTTTCTTTGTTCCTCATTATGAAATCCTTTAAAAGTAATTTCTTTGGGGAACGGACATTTTCTCCCTGGACATAATCCCCCGGACATAATCCCTCCCGGACAAATGCCCCCGAACAAAATCCCCCAAGCTAGGACATAATCTTCCAGGCAACGATGTAATAGTAGGCCTATTCTTGATTCCACTGGAAAAGTTTATTATACTAGTCTGCTCGCAGTAGGCTACATGCATTCCGAGACGGGATTCATGAGGGCAGGTGTGGAGAAGTAAATTACAGTACGAGTGTAAGCTCCGTTGTTGTCTCGATACAATGGCCAATAATTTCGAACGCAAAAACGATTGTTATTATCGTCTCAGATTAGCCTAACGAAATTTTTAATATGCATGGGGAATATATTTATAGAGACTATCCTTAAGTAGCCTGGATATTGACGAACTAAACGAACGACGGATATGAAACGCCACAATATCAATCAATTAATCAATACTTTTTATTGATCACCATAATACAATCACATAGCCTAGCCTACAAACACAATCTAGACATTCATGTGCAGTGGCGTCAATAGGCAGACCAAAAGGTTCCGCTAGCAGGGTCACCCTAGTTTCATCATTCATTAATCTAACAGTATATTTGTTTTAGTTATCATTTAGCACAGTCTTCAGCAGTGGTGTAGTGGGGGGGAACGCGGGGGAACGCCGTTCCCCCACTTTTTTCCAGGGGGGGAACGCGATCCCCCACTATTTTGCAGCATTTCTGCTGAAATAAATGAACATTTTGCAGCATTTCTGCTGAAATAAATGAACAAAGAAGACTTCAAGACTCACAGTTTCAAGTTTCGAGGTTAACTGAAGCAGTGCGTGGGCTATGCATGCATATTTTCCATCATGGAACATATACTTGAATACAATATGTTACAAATAACAAATTCCTATGTATTAATTTACATTATTACATTTATTAATTTTTTAAATTTTTTTTTACATTCAACAGTTTCAAAAATAGCAGCGCTCACACTATGCAAAATTCTTGCAAGATTGCACTTTTGCTACAGTTGCTACTTCAATTTCAGGCGTTCCCCCACTTCATTTTTTAGGATTTCCAGGCGTTCCCCCACTTCATTTTTTAGGACTACACCACTGGTCTTCAGACAATCCTCGTTATGGTGTCCATAGTTATTCTAACAGGAAGTATTATTGAATGCGGTCCGATAGTTGCGAGACTTAGGCTACACGGATAGGCCTAATTATTGTTATAACGGGACATTCTACAGGAAAGGAAAAGCATATTGTGAAAACCGATGATAATCGACGATAAACATTAATTATTTTATTAACAAAGTACATTTGGAACCTTACCAAGTTGACTAGGCCGCTGATAATAGTGACGTCGTCATCATTTTGTGTGCTCATTACGTTAACAAGGAGTTTATATATTATTTTGAGGAGGTGTCAAATTAATCAAGACACAGTAAGTTGGAAATCAAATCTTTACTTTGCAATAAACTAGCGATTTTATATTCAACTAATTTTGAAAGTATTTAACACACAGGGTCGACATATGTAGCTTAACTTCGACAGATTTTCCGACACATGTTGCAATTTTTAAAATATGGGATATTAAGATGAGAATGCAGAAAGAGAACAAGTGTCGAACTTATTCAACTTAATGTTAAGTCTTATTTTTTTCATCAATGTGATTATCTTGAAGATAAACATTGGCAGGATAGCCAGTTGCCTAAGAGTAATGTCGCAAACCCTTGGTCGTCTTCAGAATTCATGGATATTTGCTAAAACATTTCAACCTTAACAGCATCGTTACAATCAGCACTGATTATGTGTGAAATTATCGTTGCAATTACTTTGTGATTGCATTTACGGAACAGTAACAGCGTGAGAGTACAATGTTTAAGACTGTGTAAAACTTGAATTGAGTGAAAACACGAACAAAGTTACAAAGTTAGTCATGTGAAGTATACAAGCAGTGCAATAACAGAAACACGGTTCGACAGAGTCAAAGTGCTTATAACTAGACATAAGAATTATAGGACTACCTAAAATTGAACTGAAAGTGTCACAAAAACGCAAAACAAAAGCAGGATCCTTGAATATGTCCAGTCCTACAGGAATACTCAGTTGTACTGTACTAAAGCTCTTACTTTGAATACAAAACTGATATGCATGAATTCGTTCGTGCGTATCGTCATAGATTGAGTGCTCAACACTTCCATTTTAATTCTTTGTTCACCAACTGTTTTGGTGAACGTCAACAACGTCAAATATTTCAGGTAATTTCTGGTTGAGACTTTGTTTCTTCGTAGACTCGAAGATCGCGAAAATGTGCTTTACAAATACAAATGATGGTTTCTGCCCATTTAGGATTCATTCGTGTATTTCTGACGAAGTGAATAAAAATGTTAACTGACAAATCTGAAATAATCGCGTGAGAATGTTCTCTGGTATAACTGGAATTTGTTTGGCTTTTCTCAAGTATGGTTTCCAACATAATTTTGCAGACTGTAAACTTTGGAAAATGATTTTACAAACTTGAGCCAGACACGGAGTGGGTTTTTTCATGACGTCTCAGACCTGAAGCACATGAGAACGTTTTCTGACATATCTGGCAAAGGTATGGTTTCTCTCCAGTATGTGTTCTCGTGTGACTCTTTAGATGACTTTTAGTATTAGTTTTAAACTCACATAATTGGCAGTGGTATGGTTTCTCTCCAGTATGAATTCTTGCATGACTTTTGAGATGAGAAGATTGGATAAACCGTTTTTGACATGTCTGGCATTGGTATGGTTTTTCTCCAGTATGGGTTCGAACATGATCTCGCAGGTGAGAAGATCGGTAATAACTCTTTTTACATATCTGACATTGGTATGGTCTCTCTCCAGTATGGATTCTAACATGTCTTTGTAGCGATGAAGATGTGGAAAATGTTTTTTTACAAAGAATACACAGAAATGGTTTCTCTTCAGAGTGGGTTTTTTCATGACTTTTCAGACCTGAAATGCTTGAGAATGTTTTCTGACATACCCGGCAAAGATATGGTTTCTCTCCAGTATGTGTTCTCATATGACTCTTTAGATAACCTTCATACTTAGTTTTAAACTCACATAACTGACATTTGTACGGTTTCTCTCCGGTATGAATTCTTGCATGACGTGTTAGATTTGAAGATCTGGAAAAACGCTTTTGACATACTTGGCATTGGTAAGGTTTCTCTCCAGTGTATGAATTCTTGATATAAATGCTGAGAAAAACATGACATACTTGGCATTGGTAAGATCCGGTATGAACTTGCATGAATTTTTAGATTTGAAGGGAAAAACGCTTTTGACATATTTGGCATTGGTAAGGTTTCTCTCCAGTATGAATTCTTCCATGAAGTATTAGATTTGAAGATTGGGAAAAACGCTTTTGACATACCTGGCATTGATAAGGCCTCTCTCCAGTATGGATTCTAATATGGTTCTGTAGAAAGTAAGAACGAGAAAATAATTGTTTGCATACTTCGCACTGAAACGGTTTCTCTCCAGTATGGGTTCTAGTGTGTGTTTTCAGACTCGAAGAGTATGCGAATGTTTTCTCACATACCAAGCAAAGATATGCTTTTTCTCCAGTATGGATTCTCATGTGCTTCTGTAGGTCACAGATGTGCGTAAATATTTCTTTGCAAAACTCGCATTCGTGTGTCTTTGCTTTGGAATAACTTTTCTTGTTTTCCTTAGTCTGACTATCCATCACAAATGATTTCTGACATAGCTGTGGAACTTTCTATCTTTTCTTGTGCTGCATTTCCGATGGAATATGCTGATGAATTCTTGGAAAAAATGCTTTTCGACATCATTAATGATTATGAATTGTCTGAATGTGTTTCAGCTATAATTTTTGCACAAAGCGAGAGTTGAAAACACTGAACCTCTTGTAAGTTTCTGTGGACTGAAATTATTGTCCAACCTTTCCAGTTGTTTGCCTTTTTCAGTATGAAGCTCAGTAGGCATTCAGTAGAAATCTAAAATAGTAGATTTACTTTTCTCTTGCATTTAATTTACTCACATTGTTAACCTAAAAAAATCGTAGTCGTAATATAAAAGACATATCTGGGAGACTGAATCAGAATTCCGCCAGGTTGATCGTCTAAGATACAATATCAAATTTGCAAAGACAATTGCAACAAACACATTGAACATGAACGTACAGTCCGTATTCCACTATCTAAAATATAGTCCTTGGACACTGCACACTTAACTCGTTGGTATGCTACTTGCTGGTCATTGCCTGAATTAGAGCGCCTTAAAATCGTGCAGCTTGATTCACTGCTGCCCATTGTGTTTAGCAGGCTACCATCTTTCTGCGAGGCTGAAGCGAAATTAAACCACAAGCAGCTGCGTGATGGAGAAATTTAAAGTCTCTAACAGATATTGACGATATCCCAAAATTTGCAAGCCCACATATTATGGCCACATCCTTAATCCTCAAAACGCAAAGGCTTCCATCTTCCACCGCCAGTGTATTAATGAGGCAGGTGCGGAGGACTAAATCAGAGTAGGCCTATGAGTGAATACTCTGCCGTTGTCTCAATATTTGTTTTCGCCCAATTGATCTCGAATCCGTAATTTTGCGCTTCCAGATTCATTATCTCCAATTACAGGACCAAGGTTTCAAGTGTTGTATTTCTTGTTGAATAAATAACACTTATTTCATGCATCTAGAAAGCTACCACTCGATTTTATCTACCTTTATTCTACGTTCAAGAATTGTTGACATAATTTGTGTCGAATATTTTGATATGTTTAGGGCTTATTGCAAAGCAATGTGGCAATAAATTTTCCGATTTTAGTGTCACTGATGGATTAGTATTTTATTAGCCAGACCAATCTGGCAACGTTACCACTTGCCCATTTGTTTGCAAGTCGGCAGTCTTGGACCAGTCTTGATGCAGAAGTGACAAGCTTGTAGTCAAAGCAGGAAGATAGAGCGACTCTAATCAGCTCGTTTAGACTATTGCTTACGAAATCTGGATGTATGTATGGAACTGAAGAACCACGGGAGAAGTCACAATTTCAGGTAGAAAACCAAATGAAATGAAAAATTCAAATTACATTCCAGATTCAAAGCCATTTATAGCCATCATAGGCTAACATTCTATTGTAACGGTAGAGTCCGGTCATCATCACTTTCAAAGTGGCGGTGACAGTCGCCACCACTTTTGCCTATCGTTATTTTAGTTGAAGTAAGTTTCGTTGCATACCAATGATTCTAAAGGGACTGCTAGCTCTATTCATCTCAGTTTCGTCTCAGATTAACAGTTGTCAAACACAATGTAGTTTCATGTATCCAACTTCCATTTCGACAAAGAATTATTTCGAATAAAGCGCCTTCAATTTAGTAAAGGAAACATCAGAGAAATAATAAAATACGTTCGGGCGGCAGCATCATGAATCACCACGCTAAAACGCACAGAATCAACGCCCTTGATAGCAATATAAAATTATCAAGGATGTAAAATGCTTTGAAATTTTTTGGTTTTGGTTTACCCGAACAGATATTTAGGAGGCCTACCGTTAAGCAGCCATATTGACGAACTAAACGAACGACGGATATGCAAACACCACAATTAATTGCGGTCCGCTAGTTGTGAGACTTTACACTGATAATTATTATAAAGGAACGTTCTACTGAAAAGGAAAAGCAATTGAAAATTGTGAAAACTTATTAATTATCGACGATTAGCCTAATTAATTAATTTTTAAACAGTAGATTTCAAACCTTACCAAGTAGTCTAAATCGCTGATTCTAGTGACGTCATCATTCTTTGTGCTCATTACGTAACCAAGGAGTTTATATTGTATTATAAGAGGTGTCAGATTCACTCTTGATGCAGTCTTGCATTTTGGAAATCAGATTTTACATTGCACTAAACTACCGTAGCGATTTTATATTGAAATAATTTGGCGAATATTTAAAACGCAGCATGACTTCGACAGCTTCGAGGTCAGACATTTGTTGCAATTTTTAAAAAGATATGGGATATTAAGACCAGAACGTAGGATGAGAACCAAGTGTCGAACTTATTAATGTTAAGTCATATAATTATTTATCACAGTGATATCTTGAAGATAAACAATGGCAGGATAACCAGTTGCCTAAGAGTACGAGATTATTTCATTTTATTTTACAACATGACATCACGTTTCTAACAATGCAAAAATTATTAAGATATCTTCAGTAGAACCTGAGATATCCTAATTTGAAGTGTTACATCACGAGAATACTGAAATCGAGAAAATCGCAATTTATTGTATACACTAGAAAGTCCTTGACAACATATAGTAATTATGAAGCTAGCCTCATGAAATTTGGCATGCACAATCTACATGACAGGATCAATGCATTCTACAAATTTCATTGCATTTGCTCACATATATCAGATGATATGATATTTTCAGTCTGAACTAGAAAAGCCGCAGAAAATAATAAATCTGAAAAATTCTAATTTTAAACCACAAAAGTTAATTGTGCAATGTATTTAAGTTTAAACAATCATAAGAGTTTTGTGCAGCAATGAAACATCTTGTTTGCAATAATAAACTAAATACAAAATGGCCGTCTAGTGTTCAGGTGACATTAAACAGATTGTCTCTAATTGGTGTGTTAGGAGGACATCTGTAGGCTAATGTAGACGAACAGACAGCGGAATGTACAAACATACAGAAACTCTTCGATATATACAAGAAGAGACAAATATACAAAGCTCATCAATATAACTTACAACAGTATCATTGTTTTAATAACAATATATAAATGCCTATTTGATTGCTTCAGAGTGGAACAGACATACATACATACAAGAAAAGACAGACATAGGGTCAGATCAACACAGTATAGACACCCAACATTAGGCCTATACATATTATTCAACCCATAGTTTAAATATAGCCCAGATACAGGTCATGCACACTGACTTAATTGGTTCCACTTCGGTCTAACTGCGATATGCTGCTAATTCTGATTCTTGTACTGTCTGAGAAACCAGAGAATTAACACATTGGCCGTAACTAGCCCAACATGCAGACTCAAAAGTTCAAAGCAAAGGAAATGAATATTTTGCTTGTAGGTCATCTAGATACTCGTTCAAGCGTTCATTAAATTAATTACGACTCATGGGGCCTACATCTTTTTAGTTGTATGCTTAATCACTAGTAAGATACGTTGGCAGTTAGCCTACATAATTGAATGTGAAACCTGGTTGAAATAATTAAATGAACTTTGTAGTTATAATTATATTACATGATTTTGATAGTTTTCCAATAAACTCAAATTATTTACAAACCATCGCTGATCATAGCTGCTTTGTATTTGCGCCAGACTGAAGATCGGGTTTCTCTTGATGGAAGAATTTTAACATCCCATTTGTAGAATGAGGCAACACGTCCAGGCAGAACAATGGCATTGACCTCAGCAAAGTTCACCAAGAAATGAACAACACTTTCTATGTCTTGGAACGATAAATTTCTTTCGCTGTTGATACTGCAAGACCGCTTTGTTTAGGTCGAGGCTGCAGGCCATTTTCTCGATACCACTTGGTGGAAGTAAACTTGTCAGCATGGTCTCGGCTTATCCTGTGTGCAAAAAAAAAACAATAGCCAAGCCTTTACTTTTAAGTAATATTATTTTTCTATAATAATGATGCTGAAAATATAAACAACGTTAAGCCAGTTCTTTAATTATTTCATAAAATATTGTGTATAATGAACATACTCAAACCTTAAGACATTATAACATTCTTTGTTAATTAAATTTCTATTAACAGTACATCACGTCCATTCTTTAATAATTTCGCAAATATTGTGTATAATGAACATACTCAAGTCATTAAGACATTATAACATTCTTTGTTAATTAAATTTCTCTTAACAGTACATTAATTCCATTCTTTAATAATGCTTCATAAAATCATTGTGTATAATGAACATACTCAAGTCATTAAGACATTATAACATTCATTGTCAATGGCACAGTTTTTTAAACAGTACAACAATCAGATAATATGCATTACAAATGCAAGCAGCGGAAGGTTTCTTGGCAGACTTAGTTGGTTTCCACAAAATAGAGTTGACTTTGGCCAGATAAGCGTTCCTTAGCGGGTCAGATGTGGCCCGATGGGCATGTCTTTTCTGACCCCAAGATTTATGTTGCAGCTACTGGTTGCCCAACAAAGTGCTATCTTTTTCACCTGAAATGAAACAGCATTGCAAAGTGATTTAAATTAATTAACTGTTGCACTACATGCCACATACGAGACAAGAACCCATGCCATACGGAACGAGCATTCATAGAAAGATAGTATTGTGTATCACGAAACAAAGCTCTAACTGAAGGGTACAAGAGGGGGCAGAGCTTATAGTATCAGGGCCAGAAGGCGCAAGGTTAGTCTTTCAGTGGTAAGGGTCACTATCGACAAGAAAACTTTATACAGTCAGGCGTCAATTTAAAGCATGCCCAGAAATCAACTGTATAATCCTGCAGCCCACGATACTATTCGTTATGCCACTGAAGCGATTAGGTATGACAAACAGGATAATCGTTATGGATGTATGCCAAACAATGTTCATCAATGCAATCAATCAGATTAGTACAGTCAGGATTAGGGTCAGTCAATGAATCACTAATGAAGCGAAATAAAACTTAGATTCGCACCCTTTAATAAATTCATACAATAAGGATTATTTTTCAACTTTTGATACAAATATTACATACCGATTGATAACACTAGCATTGACGTACGCGGTCGAATAACCTCGTTTCGTGGTGGAACTCAGCTGTAAATTGATGCTACATTTCTTTCAATCGTTGCGGCAAACTATGACTCTTAAGCATCGAACAATATTTATTTGCTAAAACTATTTCAACTTAACAGTTTTAGTTACCATCAGCACTGTTTGCGTTTGAAATTAACGCTGCAATTACTTTCTGATTGCATTTACGGAACGAGCCAAACAGCGTCAGAGTACTTGAACTTAGTGAAAATACGAACAACTTAGGCCTACATTAGATCATGTAAATTTTATACAAGCCGTGCAATATAGGGGTCTTGGAAGAGTTGCTATGCTTATTGACTTTTGAAAGAATTATAGGTCCTACATAAATTGAACTAAAAGTGTCACAAATCTTTCAAAACATGTATCAACAACCTTGAATCTATTCAGTCCTACAGGAATACTCGGTAGTACTGAATTAAAGCTCTTACTTTGAATACAAAACTGATATGCATGAGTTCGTTCTCGCATATCATCATAGACAGAGTGCTCAACAATAATGTTATTTTTGTTCCCTTAAAACGCATGGTGAATGTCAACAACCAAATAATTTTTCTGGATAAATTAATGATTATACTACTTGAATTTGATTCAGACTCGAGGAACACGAAAATGTTTGACCCTGCCGGTCATTGATCGATTTTCTCGAAATTGTATTTTGCGACATGCGCCTATTTCTGATAGAGTGCATCACAAATGTTAATTGACATACTGTTAAATAATCGCGTGAGAATCTTCTCTGGTATAATTGGAAACTGTTTGGCTTTCCTCAAGTATTGTTTCCAAAAAAATTTTGCAGACTGTGAACTTTGGAAAATGGTTTTACAACCTCGAGCCAGACACGGAGTGGGTTTTTTCATGACGTCTCAGACCTGAAGCCCATGAGAACGTTTTCTGACATATCTGGCAAAGATATGGTTTCTCACCGTTATGTGTTCTCATGTGCACATTTAGATTACTTTTTTCATTAGTTTTAAATTCGCATAATTGGCAGTGGTATGGTTTCTCTCCAGAATGACTTCTTGCATGACGTTTAAGATTAGAAGATTGGATAAACCGTTTTTGACAGGTCTGGCATTGGTGTGGTTTTTCTCCAGTATGTGTTCGAACATGATCTCGTAGGTGAGAAGATTGGGAATAACTCTTTTTACATATCTGACATTGGTATGGTCTCTCTCCAGTATGGATTTTGGCATGAATTTGTAGAGCTGAAGATGTGGAAAATATTTTTTTACAAAGAATACACAGAAACCGTTTCTCTTCAGTGTGAGTTTTTTCATGCCTTTTCAGGCCTGAAGTGTTTGAGAATGTTTTCTGACATACCCGGCAAAGGTATGGCTTCTCTCCCGAATGCTTTCTCAATTGAATCTTTAGATTACTTTGGGTTTTAGTTTTCAACTCACATAACTGGCATTTGTACGGTTTCACACCGGTATGATATCTTGCATGGCGTGTTAGAGTTGAAGATTGGGAAAAACATTTTTGACATTTTTGGCATTTGTAAGGCTTTTCTCCAGTGTGGATTCTGGCATGATATTTTAGACTGGAAAGCCAAGAAAATCTCTTTTGACACATTTGGCATTGGTAAGATTTCTCACCAGTATGAATTCTTGCATGACGTGCTAGAGTTGAAGAATCGGAAAAACAGTTCTGACATATTTGGCATTGGTATGGCATCTCTCCAGTATGGATTCTTGCATGACGTTTTAGACTGAAACCTTGAGAAAAACGTTTTAGACATATATTGCATTGGTAAGATTTTTCTCCGGTATGAAGCTTTACACGAATTGTTAGATTTGAAGATTTGGAAAAACGCTTTAGACAAGACATAGTTGGCATTGGTAAGGCATCACTTCGCTATGAATTTTTGAATGACGTGTTAGATTTTAAGATAGGGAAAAACGCTTTTCACATACCTGGCATTGATAAGGCATCACTCCAGCATTGGTAAGATTTCTCTCCAGGATGGATTGTAATATGGTTCTGCAGCTGGGAACTTTCTATCTTTTCTTGTGTTGCATTTACGAGGAAATATCCTGATGAGTGTTTGAAAGAAATGCTTTTCGACATCATGATTATCAAGTAACCGAGTTTGTGCTTCAGATATGATTTTTACATATATCGGACATCTATGCAAGATGGCGGCAAGATAGTTCGTGTCGTTTTAGTTCCTGTCAAAATTTTGTTTTTTTTCGGTTTAAGTTACAAGTCAGTTGTCGAAAACTGGACTATATTCGAACAGAAATCTTCTGCATCGGTCTCTTTTGAACCAGGTTTTTGTTTATTCAACGACAAAGCGTGTGCGTTGTTAACTGGTTTGGACGTACCTCATTGAACATGTGTTAGCAGTTCGTCGATAGAAGGAGTGGTCGCCCCTCATAACAATATTATCGCCAGCAGAGTCAACTTTATGTGCGGAATACTGGAATTCGCTTAACTGGACTAAAAATGTTTGCCTGAACGAACGTTTTGTTGAATATGTCCACCAAAGGTCCAAAGGAAAATTTTCAGGTCACAGGGACGGTTTATTGAACGTTATTTGAACATGTCGACTAAAGGAGCAAAGAAAGATTCTCGTGTCAAAGCGGCGGCTTCCGCTCTTGTATTAGAATCGGACGAACCCATTGAAGAATCGTTGCAGCCGTCGCAACCGTTACCAGATAACATCGAGGCGCTTGTCAAAACAGCTGTACAAACAGCACTAAATTCCTTCGTGGTTGAAATACGTGAACTTCTCGCCAATACCCTCAAAGAGACTGAGCAACGCATTACTCGTTTAGAGCAGAGATTTGAAACCTTAGAAAACCGTACTCAATTATTGGATGTAAAAACAACAGAGCAGAAATACATGACAGAGTGTATTAGAACTGCAAACGAGATTGACCAGCGTGATCGTCTCAGGAATTTCAGACTTCGTGCTCCTTCAATCCATGAGGGCGCTAACCTTCACTTGCTGACTCTGGAAATATTACGAGACCGACTCCAGCTGGTTGACGTGAGGGAGGAGGAGCTGGAATCAGTTCGCTTGATTCGGCCTCGGAAGAAGAACATGGATGCTCAGTTGCTTACTGCTCAGTCGTCAACAGGGATGTTGATGGTCAGACTTCAGTCGCTGGAAAGACGAAACCAAGTGCTTCGTAATCGTCGGTTACTAAAGGGGACAAAGATTACAATCACGGAGGACCTCACTGGACCCAATCTAGAACTACTGAAACAACTCCAGAGTGATGCTCGTGCCCAGTCCGTCTGGTCTTGGGGTGGTCGCATCTTCGCAACTTCCTCGACGGGAAAGAAGGTGATGGCTAAACTGTTTATGACAAATGATGAAATTTTTGCAGATGGGTGAGACTATTATCTTGCATTGACATTATTATGATTGAACACTATCAGTGAGGAAAGAATAATTGTGTTTTTCACATTATGTGGTCTACATTTGACTCGCTGTAAAGGAAGTAGCATTAGAGGATTGTACTCATGAGACCCTGTTGATCATTTACTAATTAAGAGTAGTTATGGGGTTTGACCACAACTTACTTCTCTTGCGGTTTTCGTTGTGTTTTTTCACAGTATATGGTCTACATTTTACTCATTGTAATGGAAGTAGTGTTACAGGATTGTAATCACGAGACTCTGTCGAACAATTAGTAACTAACAGAGACTTTTCAGAGTAGTTATGGGGTAGACCACAACTTACTACAACTTACTTCTCTTGCGGTTTTTGTTTAGATTGTGTTTTTGCACATTATATGGTTTACGTTTTACTCACTGCAATGAAGGTAGTATTAGAGGATTGTAATCATGAGACCCTGTCGATCATTTACTAATAAATAGAATAATTATGGGGTTGACCACAACTTACTTCTCTTGTGGTTTTTGTTTTCGTTGTGTTTTTTTCACGTTATACAGTCTAAGGTTGACTATTTACTTTTGTATTTTCTGTTTTTGTGTTGGAACTGTATGGGCGTGTGTGATGAGGAAACATGGTATCTTCAAGAATTGCCATTCTATAAATTAACAAACTGGGAAATATTGTTGGAATACGGGTTAGAGAACGAAATATGGGGAAGTAATTCATGCATAGAATTATACAAATGTCTAAATAAATATGACTTGATTGATAATTTGACCTTTAGATATGTAACTGATTCTGAGTTTAATCGACTTAATGAAAAGGGGAATGATGGGCTTGATCTGAGTTGCATTCATTTTAATATACGTAGCCTAAATGCAAATGTAGATTCGATGAGGGAGTTTCTGTGTAGTATTCAATTGATCTTTGATGTTATAGTGTTGAGCGAAGTATGGGCAACTAATTTAGAGTTTTATAGCAATATTTTGACTGGATATAATTTCTTTTACGAACTGCCACATAAGGGAGTAGTAGGTGGAGTTGGTGTCTATGTCAGACAGCATATATCAGTCTTGGTTCGAAAGGACCTGAAAATTGTAATCAGCTCTGAGGACTTAATAGAAGATATTTGGTTGGAACTCACAAATGACAGACAAAAATATATAATTGGAGGTATTTATCGACACCCAGGTCAAAATATAAATCCTTTTACTGATGGATTAGAGAAAACACTGGATAAAATAGTGAAGGGAGTATCACCATGCATAATGATGGGTGATTTTAATATTAACCTAATGTCCTACAATTCTCATGTTGAAACAACAGAGTATTTGGACATGGTAACAATACATGGGTTCTTACCCGTTATACTTATGCCTACAAGAATTACGTCAACTTCAGCTACATTAATAGATCACGTTTATTTTTATACGGGTTCACTGAATTCTCCAAAGATAAACAGTGGAAATTTTTTGGTGGATATAACTGATCATTTACCTAACTACATAATAATTTTAAAAAAGAAATTAAGTCGGTCATTGGATAGGCCTCATAAAAGACTATTTAGTCCAAAGAACAAATTAACCTTTAGTAGTTTGTTAAAACAAATTAACTGGGAGAATAAACTTTCAAGTCACATTACTGTAGACCAGGCATATGATGTATTTAATAAAGAGGTTAGGCAATGTTTCAATCTCGCCTTTCCACTAGTCAGGATATCTAGGAAGGCATTTAAAGACAAATTATGGATTACCAAAGGTCTAAGAATAAGCAGTGCTCATAAGAATCGTTTGTATCGGGCCTGGTTGAAAAACAGAACTCCACATAGAGAGCAGAAATACAAGAACTATAGAAACTGTTTTAGAAAAATCTCCAAGACGGCGATAGATTCTTACTATCATGATTTTTTAAATGTAATGCCAATAATGCCAAAAAACTATGGATGCAAATAAACTCACTCTGTAGTTACAACACGCGCAAAAGTGGTAAAAAATCTCCCCTAAACGAATTAAATATTAAGGATAAGTTAGTTAACAATCCATCGGAAATGGCAAATGGCATGAATGATTATTTTTGTAACATTGGTCCTGGACTGGCATCAAAGCTTGGTAAAGCAAAGCATGATTTTGTTCACTATATGGGCAGTTCTCTTGAGAATAGTATTTATTGTGAGGAAGTAAATAGAGATGAGCTGATAAATCTCATAGAAGGCCTAAATCCTCGTAAATCTCCTGGATATGATCAAATTTCTCCTTTGTTGATTAAAGAGAATGTTGATAATTTTGTGCAACCGTTATTGATGATATTTAACCTATCTTTAAATACCGGTAAAGTACCTCTGGGCATGAAAGTGGCCAAAGTAATACCCTTATTTAAAAAAGGAGACCGCAGTATTATGGCAAATTACAGACCAATTTCTCTTCTATCAGTGTTTGTTAAAATATTGGAAAAACTCATTTATAGTAGGGTAATGAACTTTCTTAAGAAATACTCGGTGTTATACAAATATCAGTTTGGATTCAGAAAAGGTTATTCGACCAGTTTGGCATTGATAGACGTAATTGATACAATTAATATGTCTCTTGATAACAATGAATATGTTGTTGGTATCTTCTGTGATTTGCAAAAGGCATTTGATACTGTTAATCATGAAATCTTGCTTACTAAGTTAAACTACTATGGAATTAGAGGTACATTACTTGCTTGGTTTACGGATTATCTCACAGAACGTAAACAGTTTACTGCTATTAATGATGTTAACTCTGGGTATAATACAATACCTTGTGGAGTGCCACAGGGATCTGTGCTTGGTCCTCTGCTGTTTCTGTTATATGTTAACGATATGCCAAATTCGGTCCCAGGTACTGATATACGACTATTTGCAGATGATACAAATATTTTCTTTCATGCATGTAAAATAGCAGACTTGCACGCAAACGCCAACACCATGTTAAATAACTTGTGTGATTGGTTTTTGGCTAACAAAATGTCTTTTAACAAAGATAAGACGTCCTATATGTTTTTCGACTTCAAAAGAAAAACATCCTCTGATGACATTGGTCTTTCATTGGACAATGTTAGACTTTCATGTGAAAGTTCCTGTAAGTACCTTGGGGTAATCATTGATGAAAAACTAAATTGGAAAGAACATATTGATTATGTTATTACAAAAATAAAGAAATTCATTGGGATTTTCTACAGGTTAAGAAACAAGTTAAATTGTCGTATCTTAAAAGAGTTATTTTTTGCATTAATTTACCCTCACCTGTTGTATGGGGTGGAAATTTATTCCGCTGCAAACAAGTCTGCTTTATATCGCTTAAATATTTGTATTAACCGTATCCTACGTACATTGCAATGTGCTCCTCTTAGTACACCTGTTGCTGATCTATACCAAAATTATAATCTTCTTCCAATAGCAGAACTACGTAAATTTCAGGTATTATGTGTTGTCCATAAATGTGTTCATAAATTAGATGTTCCACCTATATTTCATGATTATTTCAAAATTAATGCTGATGTTCATTCCCATTATACAAGGAACAGTAATAATACCTTCATTCCTAAGTTTTTCTCTACAAAAGGACTGAGAACAACTCGCTACTGTGGTGCGAAGTGGTGGCATGAACTTCCAAGCCATATTAGAAATATAGCTTCAATTAGACATTTTAAACGTATGCTAAAACTGCACTTGATTAACTCCTTGTGCCTGTAGATGTTACAGGGTATATGAGTTTTGTATTATGAGGTTTCAGTTCAGTGCATTATATAGTAATAGGATCGTCACAATAATTGTGGCCTGTTTAAAGGCTTTAAAGCACTCTTAAGTTGTATGTTTTTGCTTCCCAGTGGGAAAAAATGGATTATTAACAATTGTCATGAAACTGGTTTGTTAGTTGGTACCAGTATTTTGTTGACCTTTTGAAACGTGTATTACGCCAGCATTATTATTATTATTAGGGTGACCAATAAACTACTTACTTACTTACTTACTCTAGAGTAGAAAACACTGAAGCTCTTGTAAGTTTCGGTGGAGTGATATTATTGTCCAAGCCCGCCATTTGTTTGCATTTTTCCTTTTGAAGTTCTCTAAGTATTCAGTTGAAATCTGATACAGTAGATTTATTTTTATCTTGCATTTATTTATTCGTATTTTTAGCCTAAAAAAAGAAGGCATCATAGTCGTAATTAAAAGATATATAGCTATGAGGAAAGAATCAGAATTCCGCGTTGTTGATCGCCTAAGACACAAAGTCAATTTGCAAAGACAATATTTTTTACAATAAACGCATTGCAAATGATCTAACGCTCTCTGTTCCACTATGTAGGATAGTCCTTGCACTCTGAATTCAAAAGAATGTGCATGTACTTTAACATGTGAAAATCACAGTTGGCTTTTAGCAATAAAAATTACGCAGTTTAGTAATATAAATTAATAATAATAATATCACCATCCAGCGCTTCATCTCGGTGGCTTTCCGCGACACTTTAGCGGAGCCAGACCGAGTGGAGACGTAACAATAACGGCACTTTGATGTTCATTTAAGACAACAGTTACTGTTTTATAGTTAATTGTATCTATTAGTGCTGATGTTCATTGATGGAGATAATAATAATAAATTTTAAAATAATAATAATATTTAATAGTATTTAATAATAAAAATAGGGCAACATACGCGCCGATATTTAGATGCTTAGGCCTACGCCTTTGATAGCGATATATTAGGCCTACTGTTGTAAAATGCGTTAACATTTTTATATGGAGAAGATATTTAGGGAGATTAGGCCTAACCTTACGCAGCCTACATATCGACGAACAAAACGTTCGACGGATATTCAAAACGCCTCAATAATTGACTAATTGCGGGTAAACCCGTAGTTTAGGTTGGTAAATTATTTTACATCGTCAAATTAAACTGGAAGCTGGATAGATGAAAAAATTGTTTCGCCAAATGGAAGTGGGACTGACATGAAACCATTTCTGTGTTTAAATAGAAGTTTGATTGATGAAAATAATTTTTACTGTAAATAGAAGCTGGATTGATAAAACGAAGTTTTTGATGCAATAGAAGCTGGAATGAAGAAAATAATTGTTTCCGTAAGTAGAAGCTGGACCCATGAAAATAGTTCTTTGCTTAAATAAAACTTCGATTGATGAAAAATATTTTTGGGGTTAAATAGAAGTTGGGTAATTTTTTTCATTAAATGGAAGCTGGATTGATGAAAAAAATTCTCGATGACCTGGAAGCGGGATTGATGATAGTTATGACGGATATTAGTAGACTGCTTACTTACCAACGTGAAGTACGATATTGAAGACATTGAAATAATTTACCAACCTAAACTACGGGATAACCTAATTGCGGTCCACTAGTTGTGAGATACACTGACAATAATAACTAAAAGAGAAATTCAATTGAAAATTGCAAAGACTGATTGATAATCGACGACTAACGTGAATTAATTTTTAAACAGTAGATTTGTAATATTACCTCGTCGACAACTTCACTGATAAGTGACGTCATCATTGTTTGTGCTCATCAAGTAAGCAATGAGTTTATATCGTACAAAAAGAGGTGTCAAATTCACACTTGTTGCAGTTTTACAGTTTTAAATCAGAAGTTAACATTGCGCTAAACAGTCAGAACTAGCGATTTTATATTCGAATACATTTAACACACGTGACACATCAGATTAATTTGACAGATTTTCAGATTGATATAGGTTGGTTTATGTACCTTAGACAATTATAATGTCAATTTATAAATTATTTATTATCTTTTAGCAGTTATTGATAGAAACATTAGCTAAGTCGTGTATTCCAACATATCAGCACAGTATAAATAATTACACAGTACGTCGACTCCGACCGCCGCCTGTTGACTAGGTTTTCTGGTGACGCCATTTTGAAAGTGAGCTGTTTGAGTCCCAGTTGAATAACTTAATTATCTCGTAACCTCGTTGAGCAAGGGGTTCATTCGTAATTGCTCAGGTCAACTCAGCCTTTCATCACTCCTGGGTCGATAAATGAGTACCAGACCGACAGACAGACATGAAGACAGACAGACAGTGCGACAGACAGACAGACAGAAAGACAGACATACATGAAGACAGACAGACAGAAAGACAGACAGACGTACAGGAAGACAGACATACATGAAGACAGACAGACAGACAGGAAGACATACAGGAAGACACAGACAGTGAGACAGACAGGAAGACAGACAGACAGACAGAAAGACAGACAGGAAGACATACATACAGGAACTTCCTGCATGTGTCTGTCTAATCCTGTCTGTCTGTCTTCCTGTCTGTCTATCTCTGTCTGTCTTCCTGTATGTTCCTGTATGTCTTCCTGTCTGACAGGAAGACATACAGGAAGACACAGACAGTGAGACAGACAGGAAGACAGACAGACAGACAGAAAGACAGACAGGAAGACAGCCATACATGAAGACAGACAGACAGGAAGACATACAGGAAGACATACAGGAAGACACAGACAGTGAGACAGACAGGAAGACAGACAGAAAGACAGACAGACAGGAAGACAGACATACATGAAGACAGACAGACAGGAAGACAGACAGACAGGAAGACAGACATACATGAAGACAGACAGACAGGAAGACAGACAGACAGGAAGACAGACATACATGAAGACACACAGACAAGAAGTCAGACATACATGAAGACAGACAGACAGGAAGACATACAGGAAGACACAGACAGTGAGACAGACAGGAAGACAGACAGGAAGACAGACAAACAGACAGTGATATAGACAGACAGACAGCAAGGCAGGAATACAGGCAGAGAGTGACACAGACAGACAGGAAGACCGATAGATAGACAGACAGACAGTAAGACAGACACAGGAAGACAGACATACAGGAAGACAGACAGACAGACAATGATATTGACAGAGAGACAAGAAGACAGAAAGACAGGAGGACAGAGTGTGACACAGACAGACAGGAAGACAAATAGACAGACAGACATGCAGTAAGACAGACGCAGGAAGACATATAGACAAGAAGACAGGAAGACAGACAGACAGTGAGACAGACAGACAGGAAGACAGACAAACAGGAAGACACAGACAGTGAGACAGACAGGAAGACAGACAGATAGGAAAGGCAGACAGACAGACAGTGAGACGTGTACAATAGCGCATAGCAGTCATGCTCTGCAACACTCCCTCATTAAGCATCAGGAGCTGAGGCTCATTCTGAAAATGGCGGACGACAGTGGGTGGGGCTAATCCACTTTCAAATCAGTCACACATTTTGACTGCAGCAGAGGCCGGGAGTCGACGAACTGTGTAATTATTTATACTGTGATATCAGTAAGTTTTAGTCGCTGAAATGAGTATTGTTAAATGCCTGATTGTATTCATGACATACGTATAGTTGCCTAGAGAGTGAACTACAAAAATAACCTGGACACTAAAATAATGATCTTACCCTTTGACCCCATATCACATAGCTTTTGCGTATCATGTTTCCTTAAATATCAGTTCAAAAGGCTCCGTCACAAAAGCTCTAGTCTGCCTGCTCGATCTCTTGTCTTCTTTCGCCTGGAGTACGCCAACTCGATCTTGGCAATAATTAACCTCGAAGTCAACAGGCATTTGGCCTACATATTCACAATTCTCTGGCTCGTGCGGCACTTGTGTAGGCCTATACTTAATTTACTTATACTTGCATATCAGCGAAAATTTATTGCCGATTAGAGGAAGTGGTCTGAGAGTCCGTTGTGAATCTTCGCTGGCACTCCCACCTTCCTCGCTTCTGCTGCTAGCACAAACGAACTGCAGGCATGCATCTTACCAACAGAGTCGACTGAGACACCATATAATACGAACTTGCGAATTCAGCACTCAGCGCGTTGATGCCCATGGCCAGTATGAGAATTGTTGAAAAATAACTGTGGGTCAGACTTTAATAAATGTGGAGCTTGGATGTGCAATAAAGTCTTTACTGTGTGATCCTAAGAAAGAATTGGGATTGAACACACTGGCAATTGTCACCCTGCCTCAGTCAGGTGAGACGACTCCAACAGGAACACCTGGTCTAACTCTTCGCCAACAAGAGTAGGATCTCCGATGTAAAGACAAAACATGGAGAGACCTGATAGGTGTCCATGAGATTGTGATTTTCTTCTAACCTCACGAGCACCTCATACTGGTAATTGAATGTTTGTTCCTCTCTGACCACTCTGGCCCTGCGCCACTCAGACGATGAATTACGGATCGCGGTCGGGTTGAGGGTAGGCACACCGTCGTCCGTCGATAAAAATCCCATTTGTGCCACTACTGTCGAGAAAAAATCGACGCAAGTGGGCTCCACAGATTGGTCTGCAGAGGAGGAGGAGGAGGAGGAGGAGGAGGAGGAGGAGGAGGAGGAGGAGGAGGACGAGGAGGAGAGGACGAGGAGGACGAGGAAGGAAGGAACAACAGCGGCATGGTATACTAATCGCCATCGCCAGGACAGCGCTACGAGAGAGAATCACGACCGTTCAAGAGCAGGCGTATAGCGGCCAAACGATGACTTGCATGGGATGTGACAGTGCCCCATACCTACGCCACGTCTCATCATGCTCATGCATCCATTAGAACTGACAAAGCCGCCGACCGTGCTGTTGTGTCCAATAAGGTGAAGTGCTCCCCATCACTGGCACCCATGTCTTTGTAGTGTTCTCCTGGGAGAGTAGCGGAGTCTAGGACATTTCCTTCGGTCATTACCCCGAAGTTGGAAAGAAGGATAAGGGAAGTAACCCTTTTGCATTGTATTGTATTGTATGGTATTTGAACACTTGTTATAGCGCCCCTACCAGATTTCCCATTCAGAAGCGCTCCCGACTACTGCGCGTACGCGGAATCGGAGTTTCAATAATAATCACGTCACATGAGCAATTGCGAGTGAAGGACTTGCCCAGGGTCCCTACGCGGCGACTTTGAGGTGGATTCGAACCCGCAACCCTCCAGCTGCAAGGCACCGAACATACCCCTACAATACCGCGCCCCAGTTGTATTGTGTTGTATTGTATTGTACTCCACGTTTATATTGCGACCGAGCCACCCGCAGTAAAGATCCGAGAAATTAATCTCTGATAAACCGACCCGACCGGGAAGCGAACCCGGGCCGCCGGCGTGACGAGCGGGCTACCAACCCACTCGGCCACTCAGGATCACTGGAGACCTCATACTTATTCCTGCTGATCTCGGTGGCTGTTCAAAGGGGAACGATATCTGTCTCTCCGGGACATTGACACCACTTTCTAATGGCTGCTGAGATGGCGCTTCAGACAATAATAACAATGATAGCGTTTGAATTATAATAATAATAATAATAATAATAATAATAATAATAATAATAATAATAATAATAATAAAAATAATAATAATAACATTGTTACAGTGCCTTTGAAACAACGAAATAAAGCCTAAACTGAAAATAAATCATACAGGAGTTCATTTATACGGCGACAAACTAATAATTTACTACAATCCTCAGCTGCTCATTGATGCTATAATTTATTTCCAAGACAAATAAAGATCGAACAAACTTTATTAGCTAAGATAGTTGAACCTTAACAGCAACGTTACCATCAGCACTGATTATACGTAAAGTTCTCAATGCAATTATCTTGTGACCGCTGTTACAGAATAGTAACAGCGTGAGAGTACGGCTATGGAGGTCATAAAGGTCATGTTAAGTATACCCTCATTGCAATAATAAAATCAGCTCCATTGAAATGAAGTGCAAGATCCAAGCATTATATGCTACCTAAATTGAGCTAAAATGTTACAAAAATGAACAAAACCAAAGCAGAATCCTTAAATATGTCCAGCCCCGAGAGGAATACTCAGTAGTACTGTACCAAAACTCATCCTTTGAATAAAAAAAAACTGATATGCATGAGTTAGTTCATGCTTATCATCATAGATTGAGTAGCTCCACAGTCCACACTTCCATTTTTATTCCTTGTTCACCAACCTCAACTACGTCAAATATTTCAGGTAATTTCAGGTTTAGACATTTGTTTCTTCATAGACACGAATATTGCGAAAATGTGTTTAACCCTCAGAGGCTAACCTATAAAAAACTCACATATTGGATAACCTGGGGTGAATTTTTCAGCCCTCACTATTTGAGGCATGTGATATAAAATTAAACCATGTTCGATCAACAATGGTAATTGTACCAAGTTCAACATAAAACTGCAAAACTAGGAAACCTAACTAAAGTCAACTATCAGCACAATGATCGAGTCTACAGTCATCTACACACAAGTAACGCTTTGTTGCATGCGTTCCACAGACAAAGTTGCTACACATATGACCAATAAAAATGGCCACGGTATGACGTCAGTCACGTGACCATTCATCCAAAATAAGTAAGACAAAATATATGGAATTAAGCAAAAGTCATCTATGAACAGATACACAAAGGCGCACGGCAAAACTCCAAAGCTGTAAAAAAATTCAGCGCAAATACTGACAGTGGGGTGAAAAATTCACCCCAGGTTAGCCTCTGAGGGTTAACACAAAACTGACACATATAAGATTCATTCATGAGATTGATCTCTGCTAAAACGGGATATTAGATATTTTAGGTATTTTCTGGTTGATACATTTTGTTTTTCTTCATAGACTCGAAGATCTCGAAAATGTGTTTGATAAACCATTTAGGGTTCACTCATGAGATTGATCTCTGGTAAGACTGAAATTTGTTTGGGTGTCCTGAAGTATAATAATATTGTCAACTGATTTTCCAGACTTCAGTTCGACAAGGAGTGGATTTTTTCATGACACCTCACATCTGATGCGCTTGAGAACGTTTTCTGACATATCTTGCAAAGGTATGGTTTCTCTCCAGTATGTCTTCTCGAGTGAATCCTTAGATCACTTTTAGTATAAGTTTTAAACTCACATAATTGGCAGTGGTGTAGTTTCTCTCCAGTATGAATTCTTGCATGATTGCTAAGATAAGAAGATCGGATAAACCGTTTTTTACATATCCTGCACTGGTATGGTGTTTCTCCAGTATGGGTTCGAACATGGACTGGCAGTTGAGAAGATCTGGAATAACTTTGTTTACATACTTGACATTGGTATGGTCTCTCTCCAGTATGGATTCTAACATGTGTTTTTAAATTCGAAGATGTGGAAAATGTTTTTTTACAATCAATACACAGAAATGGTTTCTCTTCAGAGTGGGTTTTTTCATGACTTTTTAGATGTGAATTGTTTGAGAATGTTTTCTGACATACGCGGCAAAGGTATGGTTTCTCCCCTGTATGTGTTCTCATATGACTCTTTAAGTGATCTTTATACTTAGTTTTAACCTCACATAACTGGCACTGATACATTTCCACTCCGCTATGAGTTCTGGCATGACGCACTAGATTTGATGATTGGGAAAAACGCTTCTGACATACTTGGCATTGATAAGGCATCTCTCCAGTGTGGATTCTTCTATGACTCGTTAGACTGGAATGCAGAGAAAAGCGTTTCTGGCATATTTGGCATTGGTAAGATTTCTCTCCGGTATGAATTCTTGCATGAACTGTAAAAGTTGATGATAGGGAAAAACGTTTTTGACAGAGTTGACATTGGTAAGGCATTTCTTTAGTATGGATTCTTCCATGACGTGTTAGACTTGAACACTGAGAAAAACGTTTTTCACATATTTGACATTGGTAAGGCTTCTCTCCAGTATGGATTCTAATATGTTTCTGTAGGAAGTAAGAACGGGAAAATAAATGTTTGCATACTTCGCACTGAAACGGTTTGTCTCCAGTATGTGTCCTGATGTGTGTTTGAAGACTCGAAGAGTTTGCGAAAATCTTCTCACATACCAGGCAAAGATGTATTTTTTTCCCAGTATGCACTCTTAAATTTGCAAAGTTAAATCAGCCGAATCCGCAGTCAACTCAACTAAGATTCATAGCTAAAAATTAGCTTACTAAGCCTTGAGCTGATCCACGTAATTTTGCGTAGTTATCAGAATGTACTTGATTTGCCTCAAATATCAAGCTGATTCTCCTATGCACGCTGTAGGTGGGTCAACTACGCATGCTTAGCTGGATTTCGTAATTAGCGTTGTAGCGGGGGCTCTGGCTGCCTATGTAGGGTAACTACGCATGCTTAGTTGGATCTCGTAATTAGCGTTGTAGCGGGGGCTCTGGCTGCCTATGTAGGGTAACTATGCAAGCGTAGTTGGCTTTTCATTATGCCTTGTTGCTTCTATGGATGTCGATTCTGTTGTTGTTGTTGTTGCGTGTGTTGCCGTTGTCTATTGTGTGGTTGTAGTCGCGGTGTAAGTAGTAGTAGTTGTAGCTGCGTTGGTCACCCGTGGCCATACGGCCGAAGCTACTACTTCTGTTGGCATTTCTCGATCTTGAGCTGTAGTCGTTGTTGCGTTGATGATTCGCTGGTGGTCCATTGTTGAGTTGGAGGCGAAGTGTAATGTGGCCTCCCTTGTAGTCGTTGTTGTAGTTGTTTTGGTGAGATTTATTGTAGAATCGCTGTCGTCGTTGGCTCTTAAGGGCTAGATTCGTATCCATAGATCTAGACTAATCCAGGCGCTTCTGGTGTTAGACATAAGGGTTAGGTATAATTAAGAAAAGGCTCTGGTTTGAAACAAACTAGAGACTTTTCAAATTTTATTTTCGAGCATTCGACCTTTCGTCTACTCGACTTCGTCTGGAATGATGTGTCTAGCAGTCTAACAACGCGCTTTGATAGAGTTCAGTATTACAATTACATCGTGTATAGGCCTATAAATATATATAATCTTACGCCTACATCAGCGTTATAAATACATGAGTTCAACAAGCACTTTCTATCTAAATATACGTCCTTATAACTGTATATACATCACACAGTGGTCATCCTCTACAGATTGCCAGATGTTTAAGTGATTAGGGAGTTAATTGCCTCGTGGACGGTCGACCGGGGTTTGAAAATCGTGCAGCCTATTCCTTGATAGCCAATCAACGGTGTTCAAATCCAATGCAGATAACTGATGTCTAGCTATGTGGCGTTGTTAATGCAGCAAAGCCTCTTGGAGGGGCTTAATGGCTGCCGATCATTGCTGCTAGCCAGCTAACTTGCATAGCTGATATATGTATACCTAAGTTGCGATGCTATTTCAACTAAGAGTCATAGCCTGCATAGGTATTTGGATAAGGTATAAGGACAAACGCATTGTAAAGACAAGTTAGCGAAAAGTCATTTTGAGTATGCCTAGCATCTAGGCATTCCTAGCAGAATTACCAACGCGCAAGTTAGCTCTTTCAGCCAAAGTTTGCTGACTAAACTAAATTTTCCCTTGAAATAGCTATTTTGCATAGTTCCATGAAGTTTATCATGACAACTAAGAAACGCATAGCTGAGAAAACTCTGCAATTTTAAGAGTGTGGATTCTCATGTTCTTCTGTAGGTCACAGGTGTACGTAAATATTTCTTTGCAAAACTCGCATTCGTCTTTCTTTGCATTGGAATAACTTTTTTGTTTTCCTTCGTGTGGCTATCCATCACAAATGCTTTCTCACATAGCTAGGACATTTCTATCTTTTCTTGTGCTGTATTTCCGATGGAACATGCTGATGAATGCTTGAAAAAAATCCTTTTCGACATCATTAATGATCAAGAATTTTCTGAATGTGTGATTTTCGCACAAAGCGAGAGTTGAAAACACTGAACCTCTTGTAAGTTTCTGTGAACTGAAATTATTGTCCAACCTTTCGAGTTGTTTGCCTTTTTCAGTATGAAGCTCACTAAGCATTCAGTAGAAAATCTAAAATCGTAGATTTGCTTTTCTCTTGCATTAATTTACTCATATTGTTAACCTAAAACAGAATCGCAGTCTCAATATCAAAGACATGTCTGGGAGACTGTATCAGAATAACGCCAGTAGGCTAGATCGTCTAAGATACAATATTAATTTGCAAATACAATTGCAATAAACACATAGAACATGAATTTACAGTCCGTCTTCCACTATCTAAAATAGTCCTTGAACACTATGCTTAATTCGTTGGTATGCTCCTTGCTGGTCATTGCCTGAATTAGAACGTCTTAAAATCGCGCAGCATGTTTCACAGCTGCGCATTATGTTTAGCAGGCTACCATCTTTCTGCATGGCTAATTTTACTTTTCCAGATTCATTATCTCTAATTACGCATTATCTCTAATTACAAGTGTTGTATTTCTTGTTGAATAAATTACATATTTCATGCATCTAATAAGCTAGCACTCGATTTAATCTACCCTTATTCTATGTTTCAAGAATTAGGTATATTTGGCTATTGTGTAGAATGTTTAGATATGTTTAAGCAAGGTGCCGTAAATTTTCTCGATTTCAGTAGCGCAAGCACGCACACAATCTACAGATCCAATATGGCAACGATGACCCATTTGTTTCAAAAACAGAGGTCAAACGTATTGAATCTTGTAATCAAAGCAGGAAGAATGCTTTACTGATGCGGTAGAACGCAAGTCAAGTCATTAAGAGTAGCCTATTGCTTACGAAATCTAAAGTGTATGGAACTGAAGAACCACGGGAGAAGTCACAATTTGAGGTAGAAAACAAAACGAAATGAAAAATTCAAAATACTTTCCAGATTAGAATCCATTTATAGCGATCATAGGCGTAACATTCTATTGTAACGGCAGAGTCGGGTCATCATCACTTTCAAAATGGAGGGGTACTTTCGCCTATCGTTATTTTAGTTGAAGTAAGTGTTAATGGCAAGCACAGAAATGGAACTATAGGATTTGGTGACTCGATTGGACAGGGAAGGGCGAAAAAAGGGCTTAGAGATCAACATAGGTAAAACAAAGTGTATGGCACTAAATGGGAATCAATGCAACATCAAAGTACAAGACAGTATGATAGAACAAGTGGAAACCTTCGTGTATTTAGGATCACTCATAACAGAAGACGTCGATTGCAGCAGGGAGATAAGAATAAGAACTGCAAGAGGACTTGGAATAGGAGTAGATCTGATGAAACTGTGGAAAAGCCAGAACATAAAAATTAACACAAAGATTAAATTAATGAGTACACTTATATGGCCAGTGATGATGTATGGCTGCGAGAGCTGGACAATCAAAAAGAGGGATGAGGAGAGAATAAAAGCATTTGAAATGAAATGCATACGAAAAATCAAAGCTCGAGGGTTCGTACCATACGCATTCTATTTTTTGAAAGGTAGGGTGACTGAGGGTAAACCTGGCCACCCAACTAAACCTGGCCACCTAAGGTATTTCGCGTACTATTCCAGAATGAACCACTATTTCGGCAAAAATTGCATACTTACTACGTTTTGAGCCTCATAGCTTGCTCTAAAAATGCTAGTTGCCGCTTCAGTCAATGTTTATGATTGTTGTTTATCGCTCAGAAACGTTGGCGTTGACGTTTTTACCTAAATTTGCTTCTGTTCGTTTAAAAAAGGTGAGTTCCTGCTAAGGTTCGTGGCGGTAATTTTAACCTAAATAGAGTGCTATTCATGGTTATAAAATTAATATAGGCACTTTTGTAGCATTTTGGTAACTAATTTTATACTCTTCGCGTGTACTGATTTGACTGACAGACTGTAACATGCGTGGCCAGGTCAAACCGTAATGGTCAGATTGACCTGGCATAGGGTTGTCAGATAAAGCTGGCCTATGTTATTAGCAGGCTTGATGAAGCTTGTGTGCCTGGTAATCACGTAATATGTAATAAAAAAACTCCTTTAGTGGCTTGCTAATTATCTTAAGTATGTGGATGCGTAGGCCTATATATATATATATATATATATATATATATATATATATATATATATATATATATATACCCAAACTTACTGTATGGTCTTTATTAATTAACATGATGTTGTGTTTCAGATGGCTACGTCCACGGGTCAGAACATGAACCAGGTTCCTGACACTGATATCGCCAATGCTAGTTAGCCTACGTCAGAACATGATCCAGGTTCCTGCCAACGCCAGTGCTAGTCAACCTGCTTTGGACAGCACCCGTGGTCTTCAGCCTACTCCTGCGTATCAGATTAATCAGAATTTATTTATGACCTATAGGCCTGTTACTATTCAAAAAAAGGAATAGATCTGCAAGAAAGCGAAAGAAAACGCCAAGTTATGATCTGAACAGTGATGATCATGATGCATTCATTAGTGAACTGTTAGAAAAAAAAGCAGAGACTGCAGCTGGCAGAATACTTGTGTCGCAACTGTTTTTGAAATGCATTCATGTGTGTGGGCCCAGGTTCTAATTGAAAATCAACATTTGTGTAACTAATAAGGAAGTTTTTTTAATCCTGTAGCGCCTGATGTTCTATTAGACTGTCATTGTATAGAAGATTTTGAAATTTCTCAGGACGGTTGAATTTGGAATCGTTCGTTGTTGACATTTTGAATGAACCACTGAAACCCTGAGCTGTTTCTGAATTGCTTGTAGTAACTTTCAACAGATATCTCACTTAATTAAAGTGTTTTACAAAATAAATCAGTTTTATGGTGTAGTATATTGCCTGTGTAATGGCAGCGTTTCAGCTAAAGCTGGCCAGGGCCAGCTTTATCTGAAGTGTGGCCAGGTTTACCAGAAAATACCTATTTTCGTCAACAGTAGGGTGACATCACAGTTGACTAGGTTTGGAATGCAGTGGCCAGGTCTAACTGCATATTTAAAATGCCCATGTATTTGTCTGTTTGACTCCACAGTTTCATAGTTCCTATGTGCTGTAAATTCTGTAAAAAATTACTCTGGAGCCTTAAGTGCCCAGGTTTACCCCCAATCACCCTACGTACGTATTTTAACGTACCCTATTTTAGGATACGTAAACAAAACAAAAATACGTTAACCAGGTCATTGCTCATTATAAGTATGTTCAATTTAATTTAGGCAAACAATCACAACCCAGTAGCCTATACAGCGTAGTAAATGCTGCAATGCTATGTTTATCCAGCATGTATTTCACATAATGCACTAATGTAAGATTATGCGTAGGCTATGGGGCACCGAGTAAACCATAAATAAAATTTTCGTGTATGATACGTACCATACGCGTATTCTATTTTTTGAAAGGTACGTGCGTATTTTAACGTATTCTATTTTAGGGTACGCGTACCCTCGAGCTCTGCGAAAAATACTGGGTATATCATGGATAGAGAAAAAACAAATGAATGGGTGTTAGAGACGGCGGGAGTGGAAAGGAATTTACTGGAAACAATAAAAAATAAGAAAGATGTCTTACTTTGGGCATATAACGAGGAAACAAGGTGAATGTCTAGAGAATTACATGTAAGAAATTATGCAAGGAACGTTACCGGGAGCAAGAGCAAGAGGGAAACCAAGGAAGAGATGGATGGACAATGTGGGCGAATGGTTGGAATTATCAACGGAACAGTTGCTTCGAGAAACCGAGGACAGGAGAGGATGGAGAAGAATCGTCTACAATGCGACCAACCCTCGTATCGAGGACGGTTGGAAGAGAGAGAGAGAGAGAGAGAGAGAGAGAGAGAGAGAGAGAGAGAGAGAGAGAGAGAGAGAGAGAGAGAGAGAGAGAGAGAGAGAGAGAGAGAGAGAGAGAGAGAGAGAGAGAGAGAGAGAGAGAGAGAGAGAGAGAGAGAGAGAGAGAGAGAGAGAGAGAGAGAGAGAGAGAGAGAGAGAGAAGTTTCGTTGCATTCCAATGATTCTAAAGGAACTGCTAGCTCTGTTGTGGTGATCTCAGTTTTGTCTATTGGAAGATTAACAGTTGTCAAACAGAATGTAAACATGTACTTTGTTATCTGTTGTCGACTGCAAAGTGGCGAATAAAGCATTATTATAAGGAAGGGGACGTAAAGGCGAGGGAGATGGGAAGGGCAAAGGGAAGGGAAGAGATTTGTAACCACCACTCTGTCCGACAGAATAAAGCCTTTGAATGCAATATAAAATTATAAAGAATGTAAAATGCTCTAAAAAATTTATATGGAAAGCCGAACAGATATTTCCGGGACATGTCCCGGTTTTTCGTGATGTGTCCCGGTGTCCCGACGACTTGTGCTAAAGAGCAAAATTGACCCGGTTTCTGACACAATCAGCTGACACTGTTCAATGTTGCAGTTTTATACATTGAAGGCGATAATGGCACAGTTAAAACAACAACAGAGAAGCTCAAACACGCAAAGACGACAAAATTTACTTCAGTATGAATGTCAAGTGAAAGGTTAAGCCGTGTAGTTTACGTTGCTAAATTAATACCGTCTTTTCCATCTCATAGGGGGCCGTCCATAAAGTACGTCACGCTATTTTTGACCATTTTACCCCCCCTCCCCCTGTCACAAACTGTCACAAAACTCGGACCCCCCTAAAGTACGTCACACTTTCGAACAGTGAAATAATAATACTTCCGAAAGCAAGGCTAATACATAAACAAGGCTTCGCAACAGCATTATTACTAGCGCTCTAGCGAGAGGAATCGTGAAAAACACATTCAGGAGATATGCATTTCATGCTATTTTGACATAAAACTAATTAAAATGTGTCAGAAAATTTTTGAAAATTATTTTTGAAGCTATGAAATTCTAAAAAAAATAAGAAATAAATTATAAAGAAATAAAAAAAATAAATAAATGTGTGACGTCACACATGGCCTGACCCCCCTCCCCCCTGTCACAAACTGTCACACTTTCTTAACCCCCTCCTTCTGGAGCGTGACGTACTTTATGGACGGTCCCTAGTTTATTTTGCTAAATAATAATATAATGGTTTCAATTCCGTGAAAGTGGAAGTTGGATTGTTTAAATAGTTTCTTGTGAAACTAGAAGTTGCATTGATTGGAATAATACTTGGGTTAATAGAAGTTGAATTGATGACAGTTACTAAAAAGTTACTAAAAAGTGTTGAATTGTGTTGAACATTGGCATTAAAATGCCATGTAGGCTACGTAAAACGATTAAACGATATGCGTAGGCCCTACATAAAAAAGAACGCTAAAATGATAAATGACCATTTTTTGTGTGCATAAAAATGGAAATTGGATTTATGAAAATAATTATTTGCTTAAATGTTGCATTGGAGGGAAAAGGGGACAGATGCCCTTCTGTCTCCCAAAATGCAAAAATCCGTCAAACAGAAAATTCTGTCCCCCAAAGTTATGTACAAATTTTCGCCTCTGACTTTGAATCTCTTCAAGGTATTTGTGTAGTATCGGCCTACAATAATAGGAGGCCTATTATACTATAAGACACTATTGTAACTGTTAATGGCCAATAAATGTTCACCCTAATTTAGGGAGTTTTATTTTTTACCTCTAGGCAGCCATATTGACGAGCTAAACGAACGACGGATATAATTATGCAAACGCCGCAATATCAATTCTGGTCCGCCAGTTGTGAGACTTTACAGTGATCAGTTGTATCAGTGAACGTTCTACTGAAAAGGAAAAGCAATTGAAAATTGTGAAAACTAATTGATTATCGACTATTGATTAATTTTTAAACAGTAGATTTCAAATCTTACCAAGTAGGCCTAGTGTAGAGTGCTGATAAGTGATAACGATGACGTCATCATTCTTTGTGCTCATTACGTAAACAAGGAGCTTATATTATATAATAAGAGGTATCAGATTCACTCAAGATGCAGTATTGCATTGGAAATCAGATTTTAATTTGTAATTGTAATAATTATTGTAATCGAACATTTATATAGCGCCGCTCAAAATCAACAGCGCTCTCGATCTGCATCAGTGCCTGTATCCATCAGGGTCCAAGAAAGTCTTAAGACGTCTACGGAACTTGGAAGGAGAGAGGGCTAGTAACTCAAGGCGAAGAGACTGGGGAAGAGTTCCAAGCTGATGGGCCAACACGGGCAAAGCACCTAGAGTGGGACGTAGCAGAGCGCATGAGAGGGACAACCATAAGGCCACGGGTCTAAGATCGCAGAGGCCCTCGCAGGTAAGGAGGAGACAAAGGTGCACAAGACCTCAGGTAGGAAGGCTCCAGCGTTTTAAAAGATTTTGAAAACTCATTTGTTTTATGTCATCTTACTTGTTGTTCTTTCAAAGTACAATATGTCTGCTCAGGCTGATAATAAAATAAATAAATCAAGCAATTGTTTTGTTGGGGGCCCGATAGCGCATTGAGATAACAACTGGCATAGAGAGCGAGAGATACCGAGTTCAATAGGTCTGCGTAGGCGGACATGCTTTGTAGGCTGATATTAGCGCCGTGTATTGCAGGCATACGAATCTAGTTCTGTTACTATACAGATCTGTCAGTAGTATCATTATTTGTCTTCTGTCGTTTGTAATTCTTCAAGAAATTGTTTCGATTGCATCAAACAATCACACAAGTAACCAACCAAGCGGTTTGTCAACCGGATTGAAGCACAATATAATTTAAACCCATATATTATTATTATAAATTCTGGCGAAAGTTGATCACTTGTTCCTACTTCAAAGTACAATCTGCCTGCACAAGGCTAGTTTATTGTTCAGTGTTCATTACTGTATTATCAATGGCGCATAACGAATGTAGAACCTTTGCTTTAGTAAAGAATTATAATTCATTAGCATTCATAGAATTTATATAGCTCTGATTTGGAAGGTACCTACTCAGAGGCACTCAAACTGCGATTGCACTCACTGAACATTAATTTGCGTGAATGTACATGTATGCAATAAACAGTATCAATCAATCAATCAATCAAAATAAAGCGAAAAGACCTAAACCAAATTGTAATAAATTCATACAGGAGTTGATTGAATGGAATAATAGCCTATTGGGTGACACATATTTCGACTGTTAACGGTACTAGCCTATGTTATGGCCAATTTATTGCGGATCTCTCTCTTCCACTCTCAGTTGTACATGGATAACTACATTTCTACAGCGTCGTTACTGGATAAGACAAACAAGGGGAAACAAACTTTGAATACAAAACTGATATGCATGAAATCGTTCGTGCATATCATCATAGATTGATTGCTCATCACTTCCATTTTATTCGTTGTTGCATTTACCAGCTGTAATTGGTGAAAGTCAACAGCGTACAAATATATCAAGTAATATCTGGTGAAAACACGAACATTTGTCTCTTAGTAGACTCGAAGATCGCGAAAGTGTATTTTACAGACCATTTTAGGGTTCATTTAGGGTGCATAAAAATGTTTCTCAAATAATCGAGTGAGATGTTCTATGGTGTAACTGGAATTTGTATGGCTCTTTTCAAGTATGGATTCCAACACAATTTTGCAGTATTAGAACTTTGGAAAAAATTTACAAACTTGAGCCCGACACTTAGTTGGTTTTTTCATGGTGTCCTCAGAACAGAAGCGCACGAGAATGCTTTCTGACATATCTGGCAAAGGTATGGTTTCTCTCCAGTATGTGTTCTCCAGTGCCTCTTTAGATTACTTTTAATATTAGTTTTTTAACTCACATAATTGGCAGTGAGTAATGGTTTCTCTGGCAGTATGAATTCTTGCATGACTTTTAAGATTAAGATCGGATAAACCGTTTTTGACATGTCTGGCACTGGTATGGTTTTTCTCCAGTATGGGTTCGAACATGATCTCGCAGGTGAGAAGATCGGGAATAACGTTTTTTACATAATTGACATTGGTATGGTCTCTCTCCAGTATGGATTCTAACATGTCTTTGTAGGGTTGAAGATGTGGCAAATGGTTTTTGACAAAGAATACACAGAAATCGTTTCTCTTCGGGGTGGGTTTTTTCATGATTTTTCAGACCTGAATAATATGAGAATGTTTTCTGACATACCCGGCAAAGGTATGGTTTCTCTCCAGTATGCTTTCTCATATGATTCTTTAGACAATGTTCATACTTAGATTTAAACTCACATAACTGACATTTGTATCCGGTTTCTCTCTGGTATGAATTCTTGCATGAACTGTCAGATTTGAACATTTGGAAAAACGTTTTTTACATACTTGGCATTGGTAAGATTTCTCTCCGGTATGAATTCTAACATGATCATGTAGACTATGAGAATGTGCGAATATTTGCTTACATACTTCGCACTGAAACGGTTTCTCTCCAGTATGGGTTCTAGTGTGTGTTTTCAGACTCGAAGAGTATGCGAATGTTTTCTTACATACCAAACAAAAGTATGCTTTTTCTCCAGTATGGATTCTCATGTGCCTCTGTAGGTTATAGGTGTGTGTAAATATCTTTTCGCAAAGCTCACATTCGCGTGTCTTTGATTTGGAATGGCTTTCCTTGTTTTCCTTCGTATGATTATCCATCACAAATGATTTCTGACATAGTTGGGAACTTTCTATCTCTTCTTGTGTTTCATATCCGATGGCATATACTGATGAATGCTTAGTAGAAATGCTTTTCGACATAATTGATTATTATGAATTGTCTGAGTGTTGTGCTTCAGTTATGATTTTTACACAAAGCCAGAGTTTAAAACTATGTACTTCTTTTAAGTTTTATGGACTGAAATTATTCTTCAACCTTGCCAGTTGTTTGCCTTTTCAGTATTTAGCTCACTAAGCAGCCAGTAGAAATCTAAAACAGTACAGCATCGTAGTCGCAATATAAAAGACACATTATTATGGGAGACAGAATCAGAATTCCGCCAGCTTGATCGTCTAAGACACAATATCAATTTGCAAAGACAATTGCAACAAACATGGCACATGAAACAGTCCGTATTCCAATATCTAAAATTGCCCTTGAACACTAGGCCTAAGATTCGTGAAATGCTAGCCTACTTCATAGTCATTACCTGAATTAAAACGCCTTGAAATCGTGATTCATTGCTGCCCATTCTGTTTAGCAGGCTACCATCTTTCTGCATGGCTGAAACGAAATTAAACCACAAGAGGTTGCATGATGGAGAAAATAAAGTTTCCAATAGATATCGACGATATCCCAAAATTCCCAAACCCACATATAAAGGCCACAAATTTAGTCCTGAAAAATCTAAGCCTTCCATCTCGTATTACAGGCACTGTTAGACGGATTGATTGAGGCAGATGCGGAGGACAAAATTAGAGTATGACAACTCTGCCGATCTCGATTTTTGTTTTCGCCTAATTATTGATCTGAAATCCGTAATTTCACACTTCAAAATTTATTATTTCCAATTACAGGACCAGTGTTTCAAGTGTTGTAGGCCTATTTCTTGTTGAATAAATGACTTGTTTCATACATCTAGGAAGCTACCACAACTTAATCTATCTTTATTCTACGTCTCAAGAATTATTTGGTAAATGTAATCTGTGTCGAAAATTGTAGATTTGTTTAGATGAACGTTGCAAAGCAATGTGCCTTAAATTTTCTGATTTCAGTAGCGCAAACACGCACACACTCTACGTATCCAATGTGGCAGTGAAGCCCATTTAAAACAAGAACATATATCTTGAAGCTTGTAATCAAAGCAGGAAGAATAAGCTTTAGGCCTACTGCTGCGATAGAGCGCAATCAAGTCGTTTAGACTATTGCTCATCTCAAATCATATTTTTCAGGTAGAAAAACCACACGAAATTAAAAATTCAAAATAAATTCCAAAGCCATTTTTTAGAGCCATCATAGGCGTAACATTCTATTGTAGCGTGACAAATTGCCACCACTTTTGCCTATCGTCATTTTGGCTTGAAGTTTCGCTGCTTGCAAATGATTCACGAGAGACTGTTGTTTAGCTCTATTGTGGTGGTCTCAATGTCGTCTATATTATGCCTACAGATTAGCCTAACAGTTGTGAAATACAATATAGACATGTACTTTGTTATCTGCGGTCGACTGCAAAGTGGCGAATAAAGCATTATAGGGAAGATTACGTAAAGGAGAGGGAGAAGAAAAGGACAGAGGGAAGGGGAATGATATAAAATTTCAAGGATGTAAAATGGGTTGAATTAATTAGATTTATTTTGGATTACCGTTAAGCAGCCTTTTAGACCTAGCCTACATATTGACGAACTAAAGTAGGCCTACTAAGCGAACGACGCATATGCAAACATCACACTATCATTGCAGTTAGTTGTGAGACTTTACACTGCCCAATTGTTATAATCAACATTCTAATGAAAAGAAAAAGCAATTGAAAATTGCTCAAAAATGATCAATTATCGACGATTAATATTAATAATTTTTAAACAGATGATTTGAAAAATTATTTTACAAGTCTAAGTCGCTGATAATTATAGTGACGTCATAATTTTTCGTGATCAATACGTGACCAAGGAGTTTATATCGTATTATAAGAGGAGTCAAATTCACTTTTGATGCAGTCTTTCGTGTCTTATATCAGGTACAAATCTATCGTAGCGATTTTATATTGAAATAATTTGGCGAATATTTAAAACACAGCATGACTTCAACAGATTTTCAGACAATTTTTAATTAATTTTTAAACAGTAGATTTCATACCTTGCTAAGTAGACTAATCACTAGTCTAAGTTGTTGATGACAGTCACGTCATCATTCTTTGTGGTCACAACGTGACCAAGGAGTTAATATCATATTAAAAGAGGTGTCAGATACACTCTTGGTTGGGGACTGTGTCACTGTGGACTGCGATCTGCTAAGCTGATTACTATCTACTATGATCGGAGAAAGCCAAAGGGTCGTATCTAAGACCTAAATGCAGACTGAAAAGTTCAGAGTTGCGCTTCGGGATCCTCATGCATCGCAATAGCGTGTTAAACAAGCTTTTGAAGACTCATTATTTTGTTAATGTCATCTATTTTTAGCACCTGCCTAATCGCGCAGTTGTCATGCGTTTAGCCACATTTTGTAAAATTTAAAAATCGACTTATAATAAAAAAATCAAATGAACGTACATTGTTCAGCGCTATTATATTCGGGTTTGAGTTTAGATCTACAGGATACTCTACTGAGTGGTTATATCAAAGTACAATAGCTCTGATTAGGCTAGTTTATTGTATCACACTGTTTTAACTGTCTCATCTGGTACATGTACGAATGTAGAACCTCTGCTATAGGCGGAATTATATTGTGATTTTTGTTCTGTGTGGTGTTTCAATAAACAGTATCAATCAATCTATCAATTAATCAATCAATGAATCAATCAATTAATCAATTGCAATTAAAATGAAGCGGAATAAAACTTTGCAGCTATAATATATTCATAGAAGACGAGTTGATTTTAAGGCCGATTCGGGTGACAATAATCTCGACATGTCACCATGTTGTCGGCAATTTACTGCGGATATAATGTTATGCCATAGACTGTACATGCATGCTCCATTTCTATGAGTCGTTACCCAACAGTAACTATGTGTGATAAACAGGACCATATAAACTTTGGTTGGGTGAAAACAGAGCGAATAAACAGTCGATCATACTAAGTATACATTATGTGCAACAATAAACATTTCAATTAGTTAGAGTACCTTTAGACACACAGGTAAAACTTGGTTTGAGTGAAAGCAACAGAAAACAGCCAAAGAAGACCATGTGAAACATACAATCGATACAATTATAGCAAACAATAGAGATAAAATGCTTAATTAGACACAAGCATAAACAGGAAACCTAAATTGATCTAAAAATGTTCCAAACACGCAAAACAAAAGGATCCTTGAATAAGTCCAGTGCTACAGGAAGACTCAGTTGCACTGCACTCAAATCTTACTGTGAATACAAAACTTGATATGTATGAAAATCGTCGATTGAGCAGCCCTACACTATCATTTCTGCCTTTCTTTAAAACTGTTATGGTGAACGTCAAATTGTTCATGTAATTTCTGGATGAGACTTTTGTTTCTTTGTAGACTCATAGGTAGCGAACTATTTTATACAAACTGAAACAGAATGATTTCTCTTCATTTACGGTTCATTCAAGCATTTATGACGAAGTGCATAAAATGTTCCTGACATACCTGAAATAATCTCTGGAATGTCCTCCATAATTGAAATTTCTATGACTGTTCTCAAATAAGGTTGCAACAATAAAATTGTGACTGTAAACTTAGAAACTATTTTACAAACTTGAGCCAGCCATGGAGTTTTTTTTTCATGACTTCTCAGTCCTGATTCCTTGAGAAGGTTTTCTCACACATCGTGCAAAGGTATGGATTTTCTCCAGTATGTATTCTCGCGTTAATCTTTAAACAACGTTTCCATTTCGTTTTAAACTCACATATTGGCAATGTGATTTCTCTCCAGTATGAATTCTTGCATGGTATTTAAGATTACAAGATTGGATAAACCGTTTTTGTCATATCTGGCACTGGTATGGTTTTTCTCCAGTATGGGTTCTTTTGTGATCTCCGTAGTGAGAAGATCGGGAATAACTCTTTTTGCATATCTGACAGTGGTATGGTCTCTCTCCAGTATGGATTCTGGCATGAATTTGTAGAGCTGAAGATGTGGAAAATATTTTTTTACAAATAATCGCACTGAAACCGTTTCTCTTCATGGTGGGTTTTTCATGATTTTTCAGACCTGAACTGCTTGAGAATGTTTTCTGACATACCTGGCAAAGGTATGACTTAAACTTTCCGGAATGCTTTCTCAAATGAATCTTTAGATCACTTTGGGTTCTTTCATGATGTCTCAGACCAGAAGCGCATGAGAAGGTTTTCTGACATATCTGGCAAAGGTATGGTTTCTCTCCAGTATGTGTGTGTTCTCGTGTGCCTCTTCAGATGACTTTTACCATTTGTTTTAAACTCACAAAATTGGCAGTGGTGTGGTTTCTCTCCAGTATGAATTCTTGCATGACTTTTGAGATGAGGAGACTGGAAAAACCGTTTTTGACATGTCTGGCATTGGTATGGTTTTTCTCCAGTATGGGTTCGAGCATGATTTCGTAGGTGAGAAGATTGGGAATAACTTTGTTTACATACTTGACATTGGTATTGTCTTTCTCCAGTATGGATTCTAACATGATTTTGTAGCGATGAAGATCTGTTAAATGTTCTTTTACAAAGAATACACAGAAATCGTTTTTCTTCAGGGTGGGTTTTTTCGTGATTTTTCAAACCTGAATAAGATGAGAATGTTTTATGACATACCAGGCAAAGATATGGTTTCTCTCCAGTATGCTTTCTCATATGATTTTTAAGACAACGCTCATACTTTGATTTAAACTCACATAACTGACATTTGTACGGTTTCTCTGATGGTATGAATTCTTGCATGAGCTGTCAGATTTGAAGATTTGGAAAAACGTTTTTGACATATTTGGCATTGGTAAGATTTCTCTCCGGTATGGATTCTAACATGGTTCTGTAGACTTTGAGAATGAGCGAATATTTGTTTACATACTTCGCACTGAAACGGTTTCTCTCCAGTATGGGTTCTAGTGTGTGTTTTCAGACTCGAAGGGTATGCGAATGTTTTCTTACATACCAAACAGAAGTATGCATTTTCTCCAGTATGGATTCTCATGTGCCTCTGTAGGTCACAGGCGCGCATAAATATCTTTTCGCAAAGCTCACGTTCGCGTGTCTTTGATTTGGAATGGCTTTCCTTGTTTTCCTTCGTATGATTATCCAGCACAAATGATTTCTGACATAGTTGGGAACTTTCTATCTTTTCTTGTGTTGCATTTCCGATGGAATATGCTGATGAATGCTTGGTAGAAATGCTTTTCGACATCATTAATTATTGTGAATTGTCTGAGTGTTGTGCTTCAGTTATGATTTATGCACAAAGCCAGAGTTTAAATGTATGTACTTCTTTTAAGTTTAATGGACTGAAATTATTCTTCAACTTTGCCAGTTGTTTGCCTTTTCAGTATTTAGCTCACTAAGCAGCCAGTAGAAATCTAAAACAGTACAGCATCGTAGTCGCAATATAAAAGACACATTATTATGGGAGACAGAATCAGAATTCCGCCAGCTTGATCGCCTAAGACACAATATCAATTTGCAATAAACACATTGAACATCAATATTCAGTCCGTATTCCACTATCTAAAATAGTCCTTGAACAGTAGGCCTATGTTTAATTCGTTGGTATGCTACTTGCTGGTCATTCACCTGAATTAAAACGCTTTAAAATCGTGCAGCATGATTTATTGCGGCCTATTATGTTTAGCAGTCTACCACCTTTCTGCGTGGAAGAAACGGAATTAAACCACAACAGGTGATGAGCAATTTTTGCAGTCGATTAAGCTAGCCCTGAGACAGCCATGGGCATGAATAATTAGCGCCTTCATTTTCTTAATCTCGGCATACGAAGGCTGGTGGCCAATTCTCTCCATCACTGTCTCCTCTTCCCACCGACAGTGAACGATCATTATTGCTAAGTTAGCTAGGGTGCTCGTGGATGAAGAAATTAAAGTTCCCAAAAGCTATCGACGATATCCAAAAATTCCCAAGCTCTCATAATCAAGGCCACCTCCTTAATCCTCAAAACGCTAAGACTTACATATCGAATTAAAGGCACCGCTAGACGGGATTAATGAGGCAGGTGCGGAGGACTAAATCAGAGTAGGCTATAACTGAATAGCCTACTCGGCCGTTGTCACGATTTTTGTTTTTTCCCAATTGATCTCGCGACCGTAATTTTGCGCCTCCAGTTCATTATAATCATTGTTGTATGTATTTCTTGTTGAATAAATAACATATTTCATGCATCTAGTAAGCTAGCACTCGATTTATGTTTTAAAAATTACGCGTATTTGGTAATTGTGTCGAATATTTATCTTTAATGTATGTTTGGCAAGTGTCGAATATTTATAGGCCTTTAGGCTATGTTAAGGGTGTGATGCAAGGAATGTGCGTAAAGTTTTCCGATTTCAGTAGCGCAAACAGGCACACAATGTAGCCTACATATCCAGTATGGCACTGATGGCCAATTTGTTTCAAGAACAGATGTCAACCGTCTTGAAGCTTGTAGTCAAAGCAGGAAGAATAAGCTTTACTGCTGGGGTAGACCGAAAGTCAAATCGTTTAGACTATTGCTTACGAAATCTATAAGTATAGAACTGAAGAACCACGGGAGAAGTCACAATTTGAGGTAGAAAACCAAACGAAATTAAAAATTCAAAATACATTCCAGATTCAAAGCCATTCATAGCCATCATCGGCGCAACATTCTATTGTAACGTCAGAGTCCGGTCATCATCTCTTTCAAAATGACGGTGGCAAGTCGCCACCACTTTCGCCTATCGTTATTTTAGTTGAAGTAAGTTTCGTTGCATACCAATGATTCTAAATGAACTGCAAGCTCTATTGGGTGATCTCAGTTTCGTCTATAGATGCGAAGATTAACAGTTGTCATACACGATGCAAACATGTACTTTGTGATCTGTTGTCGACTGTTGTCGACTGCAAATTGGCGAATAAAGCATTATTATAAGGAAGGAGACGTAAAGGAGAGGGAGAAGGGAAGAGCAGAGGGAAGGGGAGGAAATTTGTCACCACCACTGTGTACGACAGAATAACGCCCTTGAAAGCATGGATGTAAAATGCTTTTATTTGGAATAACCGAACAGATATTTAGGGAGATTGATTTTTTCACCCGTAAGCAGCCATATTAAGTAAGTAAGTAAGTAAGAATATTCTTTATTTGACTACCAGCAAACGCACAGTAGCTTACAGAAAAAATAAATAATACAAACATTTATGCAAAGTCATATAACATGTTTTTTCTTTAGTATGGATTCTCATGTGCTTCTGTTTTGCGTAAATATTTTTTCGCAAAAGTCGCATTCGTATGTCTTTGCTTTGGAATCGCTATTATTGTCTTCTTTCGTATGACTATCCATCACAAAAGCTTTCTGACATTGTTGGGAACTTTCTGTATTTTCTTGTGTTGCATTGCCGATGAAATATCCCGATGAATGGTTTGAAGAAATGCTTTTCGATATCATTAATAATTAATTTAATGATAATGAACTGTCAGGGTTGGTGCTTCAGATATGGTTTTTCCACAAAGGCAGCGCTAAAAACATTGAACCTCTTTTAAGTATCTGTGGACTGATATTATTGTCCAACCTCGCCAGATGCTTTGCTTTTTCAGAATGAATCTCACTAAGCATTCAGTAGAAATCAAAAACTGCACTTTTACGTTTGTCTTGCATTTGTTTATTGATGTTATTAACATAAAAAGCATCATAGTAGAAACGTAAAAGACATAACATGAGATAGAGAAATAGAATTATTCAAGAACATAGTTCAACAGTTCTTAAACAGAATGTAAAAATGAATGCCTACTTTGTTATCTGTGAGTGACTTTAAAGTGACGGATAAATCATACTAAAGTCATATAATATGGAAAGAGATGGAGAAGAGAAGGAGAAGGGAAAGGCAGAGGGAAATGGAGGCCAGTATTGGTCACCGCCATTTTGTACGGCAGAGTTAGGGGTTAGACTCTGGATTTGCTAAGTTAATGAGAATGCCATCAAATTTTACCCGATGATACTCGCAGCGAAATAATTGGTCAGACGCACCTAGGCCCCTATATCCGACTTCTTGACACGATGCTCCGATTTCTTCTTTTAATGTATAAAAATGTAATAGAAAGTTGCCGATCTCGCCATATTGACACATATCCCAGAAGTCACGCCCGAAGATCCCGAACAGGATGCACAGCTCCACGTGTTTACATTTTCTAGCGCATTTCTTAAAGTTCATTTAATCATTAATTCATTTTTTCTTTCTTATGGTCGTAACCGTTGTATATTCGACATTTAATATCCTAAGACGTCCTAATCGCCTATGGCAACCTATTAGACGTCGAAATCGCCAATGGAAACCTATTGTAGTTTTTAATGGCCTAAGACAATGGCAACCTAGTGTAGTTTTAAAGGCTAGCAGATGATTAACTACTCGGGTGATAAATATTGCGACATTCACTATGTTATCGACAATTTACTGCGGATCTGTCTTCCGCCCACAGCTGTAGGCCTACATGGATTTTACATTTCTATCTTTTATGACTGAACACCCTCTTTGGCTTCCCTTAACTGCTGAGCTTCAGTTTAAAATTCTCTTTCTTACCTGTAAACCACTTTTTTGTCAAGCTCCACGCTATATTTGTGATCTTAAATCAGACGGTTTATCTTAGCTTCCTCGACGAATGTAGAACCTCTTTTACTTCTTGCTGTGGATTTTGAAGCAGTGGTTATTCAGTCTGTTTACTTTGAGTTTCTTGAATTACACTTGTTGCAGCACTTTCATAATCTTCATTATCATCCAGAGACTGACGAAACGGCGGTACATCAGCGTTCTCATTGTCAGTAGGCCTACTAATACTTGTATTGGCAGTTTCAGGACTTTCATCATTATGTTAGGTTTAGATTTGGGGATAAGGTACTGAGTTTCTACTGGTTGGTCCATCAAAGTACAATAAATAGGTTTGTTTAGGTTAGTTCATCGTTCACGGTGTTTTAACTGTATTATCGATCGGGCGCATACGAATGTAGAACCTTTGTTGTTATATAATAGGAGAAATTGTCATTATTTGACTTGTGTGAATTGTGTTGTTTTTAAATAAACAGTATCAATCAATCAAAATGAAGCGAAATAAAACACAAACCCAAATACCATATATTCATACAAGAGGAGTTGATTTACATGGGGCCTATTCGGGTGACAAATATTTCGACCGTTCACTATTTTGAGGGCAATATATTGTTAATTTATCTTCCGCCCTCATCTGTACTTGGATGCTACATTTCTAAGAGTCGTTACGGGTTATCAATGACAAATAAAGATCGAACAAGCTTTATATGCTAAATCATTTCAAACTTAACAGCATCCTTACCATCAGCACTGACTATGTTTGCAATAATCGTTGCAATTACTTTGTGACTGAATTTACGGTAAGGTAACAGCGTGAGGGTACAACTATGTAAAACTTGAACTGAGTGAAAACACGAATAAAGCTACAGTACATCATGTGCAGTATACAGGCAGTGCAATAACAAAAACAGTTTGATGGAGTTAAAATGCTTGTAACTATAGACATGAGAATTACAGGCCTAACTAAACTGAACTAAAAGTGTCACAAAAACGCAAATCAAAAGCAGGGTCCTTGAGTGTGTCCAATCCTACAGGAATACTCAGTTGTACTGTACAAAGATCTTAAAGATCCTAAAGATCTTATTTTGATTACAAAACTGATATGCATGAATTCGTTCTCATCATAGATTGAGTGGTCAACACTTCCATTTTTATTCTTTGTTCACCAACTTTTATTGGTGAACGTCAACAACTTCAAATATTTCAGGTAATTTCTAGTTGAGACATTTGTTTTTTCGTAGACTCGAAGTTTTACAAACCTGACACAGGAAAGTTTCTCTCCATTTATAGTTCATTCATAAGGGTAGAGTGGGGCAAAACTCTTTAGATTACTGTTAGTATATTATTGTGTGCATGATATAAGTGTAGTTATCTACAGTTTGAATTACAAATAACCTGGATCCTTAAATAATAATCAAATAATCTTACACTTTGACCTCACATCACATACTTTTGCAAATCATGTTTCTATCTAATTAAAAAGTAAATTTGTAACGTTACCTCGTAGACTAACCTGGACACTAAGTCACTGAAAAGTAACGTCAGCATTCTTTGTGCTGATTAACCCTCGGGCTACCAGTGGGGGGGGGGTTGCCACCCCCTACGTTTTTATGCATAATTATTTTCCCATATGGAATATAATTTTTGCATTTTAGGTAGCTGTAGCAGATTCATTGGCGCACATTTTTAGGTAAACATCATGGTGGTAGCCCACGCCATTCAAAAGTTATACCTGATATACCAGAGGCACCAGTTTTTCGACTATAGCTTATTGACTATTCTTCCTAGAAGAGAAACAATTATACCATTCTTTAGAGGGAATGCAGGGCTTCATTTGCGTACCTACATCTTTGTCTTATGAAAACCGGAAGTGATCAAAATAAATAATAATACGCGTAACATGCGTGAAAAATGGCTGAATGGAAGCACCCCCTTAGTTTTTTGTCTGTAGCGTATTCATTTATCTTCCCGGAAGAGAAACAAAGATACCATTCTTTAGAGGGAATGAAGGGCTTCATTTGCATACCTACATCTTTGTCTTTTGAATACCAGAAGTGATCAAAATAAATAATAATACGCGTAATCTGTGTAAAAATGGTTGAATACAGCATTACAACATAAATCGATATATATGTATGGATATATATGTATGGATGTACATTTATACTATATAAACATGTGTAGGGATGATTATGTGTATCTTTTATACATAGATTAGTTTCAAAACAAACATAATTTTATATTTGTTTATCCAAAAAGTACAAAATGTACGCAATAAGATAAAATATTGCTAATTAATGGGTTCCGTTGTTAAAAGTGATGTAATTTCGAGGTGCATTCACATAATGTACAACTAAATATACCATTCTGTGCAGAAATGAATGCTGAATCCATTGCTATATTACAAGTTATGATATGTGAAACCAAACACGAAATCCAAGGGGTGGTGGTAACCAACCCCACCCCCTTGGTAGCCAGTGTTACAAAAAAAGCTTGGTAGCCCTAGGGTTAAGTATGCAAGGAGTTTATATACATGTAGTACTATAAGTGGTGTTAAATTTAGTCTTGCTGCAGTTTTACAATTAAATCACAAGTTTACATTACACTGAACTAGCGATTTTATATTCAACAACATTTAACACACGTGACACATCACTACTTCGACAGATTTTCAAACATTTGTTCGAATTTTAAAAAAATAATATACTTGTGAAAGTCTGAGACCGATTGCCAGATTAATATAGGCTGGTTTTCATGTACCTCAAATGCAATAATAATAATATTTATTCTTTAAAGAAGCGCCTGACAAACGCCCTGTACATGTACATCTTATGACAATTAAACAATTCTTAAGAACACAAATCACAGAAGACATAAATCAACGAAGTTGCAGCCATGCAGGGCGCCAGCTCATTGTGCTCAGTGCTTTTCCTGCAACCTAGGGAATATGTGTCATTTTAAAATTTATTTATTATCTTAGCAATCATTGATTGAAACATTAGTTAAGTCGTACATTCGAACATAATATAGGGTCTAATTTTTAGTTACAAGCGCTTGCCCTAGATCTCACTTGAATGTAAACGTGACTGTTTTTGTCCTCTTATGATTTAATTATTTAACACTTCTTTCTATTGCAAGTGGTTGCTAATCAGTCAACCTGTCAGAAAGTAAAACGAATATCTACCTATCAGTCGCCTAAATGAGTATATCATTGTACACATGATACAAGTAGCCTTTAAAATGAATTACAAAGAACGGGGACAATTATATACTAATCAAATAATCTTACACATTGACCCCACATCACAAACTTTTGCAAATCATGTTTCTCTTATATCAGTGCTATACTTCACATAAGCTCTAGTCTTTACCTGCTCAATCTCTTGTCTTCTCTAGCCAGGGGTAGGTCTACGCAAAATTGGTTTTGGCAATTAACATCGAATCTAGAAGTGAACAGGCTTTTACGTATCCAAAATTCTCTGGCTCGCGTGACACTTGTATCTATCTTCAACCTATATCTCAGACTAAATTCTTAGCCGGTGAGAGATGGTGGTCTGAGAGTCCGTTCTGCATCTACGCTGGCACTTCCGCATTCCTGGCTTCTGCTGCTAGCATACCCCCAAGCCGCATTTTTTTGGGCTAACGACTGGCTTGAGAAAATTAACGGCGGCTTTTCGGCTAGCCGTAAAATGACGTAAACTACCTTTTTCGGCTAGCCGTAAAAAATACGGCTTGAAACATAGTACGTTCAAAACGTTTATCGACTATAGAGTTCCAAAAAGCCAATTAATTAGACATTAGGACATCTGCTCGAATGCCATAAAATGAACAATTAATAGTGGCACACAAAAGTCATTCGAAACAGTAGCCTACAGTTTCAATAAGTCCGGACTTGTATGGTATTCTACAAAGTCGTAACTCTTTGAAACCAGCGGGGAAACGTTACAATCACAACTTTGTGCGTGATCTAGCTGAATTAGCTGAATTTGTTTCCGGCGGCTAGCCGTAAAAACATTCTCGGCGGTTTTTCGGCTAAGCCGTAAAATTTCCGGCGGCTAATCGGCTTGGACAAAAATTCGGCGGCTCAGCGGCTATGGCGGCGGCTTGGGGTATAGCTGCTAGCACAGACGAACCAGCAGAGTCGACTGAGACACCATATTATACGAACTTGCGAATTCAGCACTGAAAGCGTTGATGGCCCTGACAGATGCGGCGACACCAACAGCAACACCAACTATTCGCCAACAAGAGTAGGATCTCCGATGCACAGACAAAACATGAACCCCATTTTTGCAACTACTGTCGAGAAAAAGTTGACGTAAGTGGGCTCCACCGATTGGTTTGCAGAGAAGAAGGAGGAGGAGGAGGCGGCAGAGGAGGAGGAGGAGGAAAAGAGAGAGGAGGCGGAGAAGGAGGCGGCATGGAACAACAGCGTCAGGACAGCGCTAAGCAGAGAGAACAAATCTCTGCACAGAGAGAACCTCACGGCCGTTCAAGAGCAAACAAGCAGAGGGAAAGCGGCAAAACGGTGTCAAAATCATCCCTTGCCTTGGTCACATGGACGATGCCTTGCATGGGATGTGACAGTGTTCCACACTTACGCCACGTCTCATCATGCTCACACATCCATTCGTGCAGCTGCCACAAGCTTGTTGGGTCTGGCGCAGCCACTTAGGGAGCGCCCCAGCCTACTTGCGCGAATTCTGTTGCCCGAAGTCAGGTTTGGCTGCACCCAGATATCTACGTTCTGCATCTCCAGGCCAACTTGCTGTTCCCTTTGCGCGCACTTCGAAGATGCAGCGTCGTGCCTTCTCAGTGGTTGTGCCGACCACGTGGAATAATTTTCCTTCCGAGCTGCGTGTTCCTTTAGCTGGTGACTCTGCATAGCTATATGCATGGATCGATCCATGGCAGCGTTAAACATCTTATGGCAGCAAAGCCCGGTGACTCCGACAGAAATTATTTGAATATTTCTCACCGTTCTTATGGTACATAATGGGAAGACGCCGTTTAGAAGAAACGGAAGAACATAAAACTGGAATTGGATCGCACTCAGTTGTTCATGGATAATACACTAATAAAAGTCGATACTTGTTAACTATGACAAAAAAGATCGAACAAACTTTATTTGCTAAGACATTTCAAACTTAACTATACTGATCATACAAGTATGAAATTATCGTTGCAATAATTTTGCGATTGCAGTTGCGGGACACTAAAACAGCCTGAGATCATACGACCATGAACAACTTCGATTGAGTGAAAACACGTAGGCCTAATCGATACAGTCGATCATGTGAAGTAAACCATCAGCGCAAGAATGAAGACAATAGAGTTAAAATGCTTAATTAGACAGAAGAATAATAGGCTTAACTAAACTGAACTAACATAAATACAAAAGAAACGCAAAACAAAGCAGGATCCTTGATTATGTGCTGGCTGTCCTACAGAATACTCAGTTGCACTTGCACTAAAGCTCTTTCTTTGATTGCTAACTGATATGCATGAATTCGTTCGTGTGTATAATATCATTATAGATCGAGTATCTGCACATATCCATTTTTCTTATTTTTTTATTATATAATCGTTATTTAATTAAATAATAAAATAAAATAATTAAATTATTTAAAATTATTTATTATTTAAAATTATTTATTATTTAATTAATTAAAATAATAATTATTAGGCTACCTAAATAGATCTAAAATGTTCCAAACACGCAAAACAAAAGCAGGAGCCTTGAATATGTCCAAGTGCTACAGGAATACTCAGTTGCACTGCACTCAAATCCTTACTGTGAATACAAAACTGATATGCATGAAAATTGTTCGAGCGTATCTTCCATTTTCCGCCTTTGTTTGGTGGTGAACGTCAAAAACGTCAAATATTTCAGGTAATTTCTAAATGAGACTTTTGTTTGACTCAGAGGTAGCGAATAACTTTATACAAATCTGACACTGAGACACTGAATGATTTCTCTCCATTTAGGGTTCATTCGTGAATTTATGACGAATTGCATTAAAATGTTTCCTTACATACATGCACCTGAAATAATCGCGTGAGAATGTCCTCCGGTACTATAACAGAAATTCACATGGCTGTTGTCAAGAAAGGTTTTTAACATAATACATTTTGTCGAAAATATTTTACAAACTCGAGCCAGACACGGAGTGGGTTTTTTCATGATGTCTCAGACCTGATGCCCATGAGAACGTTTTCTGACACATCGTGCAAAGGTATGGTTTCTCTCCAGTATGTGTTCTCGTGTGCCTCTTTAGACAACGTTTCCATTTCGTTTTAAACTCACATAATTGGCAGTGGTATGGTTTCTCTCCAGTATGAATTCCTGCATGATGTTTCAGACCAGAAGATCGGATAAACAGTTTCTGACATTTCTGGCATTGGTATGGTCTCTCTCCAGTATGGTTTCGTACATGATATCGTAGGTAAGAAAATTGGGAATAACTCTTCTTACATATCTGACATTGGTACGGGCGCTCTCCGGTATGGATTCTAGCATGACTGTGAAGCAATGAAGCTGTGGAAAATGTTTTGTTACAAAGAATACACAGAAATGGTTTTTCTGCAGAGTGGGTTTTTTCATGACTGCTAAGACCTGAAATGCTTGAGAATGTTTTCTGGCATACCCGGCAAAGGTGTGGCTTCTCTCCGGAATGCTTTCTGATATGGTTCTTTAGATTAACTTCATATTTAGTTTTAAACTCACATAAGTTGCATTTGTACTGTTTCACTCCACTATGAATTTGTGCGTGTCGTGTTAGATTTGAAGATTGGGAAAAACGTTTCTGACATATTTGGCATTGAAAAGATTTCTCTCCAGTATGAACTGTTGCATGAATTGTTAGACTTGAAGATCTGGAAAAATGCATTTGACATATTTTGCATTGGTAAGGCATCTCTCCAGTATGGATTCTTGCGTGACATGTTAGACCGGAGCACCGTGAAAAACGTTTTTGACATATTTTACATCGATAAGATTTCTCTCCGGTATGAATTCTTGCATGACGTGTTAGATTTGAAGATTGTGAAAAACGCTTTTGACATACATGGCACTGATAAGGCATCTCTCCCGTGTGTATTCTAATATGGTTCTGTAGACTGTTGGAACAAGAAATTTTTTTTACATATTTCACACTGAAACGGTTTTCCTCCAGTATGTGTTTTCAGACTTACCCGGAAAAAGGTATGTTTTTTCTCCAGTGTGGATTCTCATGTGCTTCTGTTGGACATCGCTGTGCGTAAATATTTCTTTGCAAACCTCGCATGCGTGTGTCTTTGCTTTGGATTGACTTTTCTTGTTTTCCTTCAATATCTTTTCTTTTGGAATATCGTAATGAATCATTGGAAGAAATGCATTTCGATATCAATAATGATTTTGAATTGTCTGAGTGTGCTTCAGCTAAGATGCTTGCACAAATCCAGAGTTGAAAACTATGTGTCTCTAGTAAGTTTATGTGGTCTGAAATGATTGTTCAACCTTGCCAGCTGTTTGCCTTTTCAGTATTTAGCTCACTAAGCAGCTAGTAGAAATCTAAAACAGTACAGCATCGTACTCTTAATATAATATCGGGGAGACAGAATCAGAATTCCTCCAGCTTGATCGCCTAATTCACAATATTAATTTGCAAAGACAATTGCAACAAACACATTGAACATGAATTTACAGTGCGTATTCCCAGTATGAGAATTGTAGAAAAAAGATTGTGGGTCAGACTAATCCATGTAGAGTTGGAATGTGCAATGAAGACTTAACAATTGGGTTCTAAGAAGGACTAGGTGGTTGAACCCTCCCGATAAATCTCACCCTGCGTATTGCACTAACTAAAAAGTCCTTGAACATTATGTTTCATTCGTTGGTATGCTACCTGCTGGTCATTACCTGAATTAAAACGCGTTAAAATCAATGCTGCCCTTCTAAGTTTAGCAGGCTACCATCTTTTTGCATGTTGAAGCGAAATCAAACCGCAAGAGGATGCATGATGGAGAAAATTTCCAACAGATATTCCAAAACCCACATATTAACCCATTAGTGCCTAGCGTCCCCATTTTGGGGACGCCTGCTTCGACAGAGTTATTTGTAATATCAATCAAAATTGAGTGCTACAAGCTATTGCTACCAACAGTCCACTGAATTATCTTTCATTTGGGATACAATTGAGCAGATATTTTATTGTTTGTGCATAATTATACAGATTTTTATGGCGATTATCCGAATTTTTTAATTTTTTAAAAGTTATCAATATAAATTAGAATTATTTTGCAAAAGTACGTTGTAATCGAAAATATGAGTATATCCCTATGTTATTTTGTCTCTTAGCTATCTGCATCTGTTTTTGGAGTGTTGATAGATGTTTGGCTGATTTTTTTATTATACCAGAATATACCGTCCCCATTTTGTGGAAAGCTAGGCACAAGTGACCCCGTCAACTTCTAAGCTATAATAGGCGACTTTCACTGTTTCTGCAGCTACAGTGATATGCGCATATGTGTTTTCTCAGCATGCCAAGAGCAACCCTACCTGCAAGCCCACATGAAGCCATTTTGGGACTCATTTTCCCATATGGGACCCATATGGAGCCCATTTGCGTCCCATGCAAAACCCAAGTAAATGCTGGTAGGGAAGACGTCTAACTGTCCGTGATATTATCACAATAATTGTGCCAATGAACAATTATTTTACTTGAGAATGACAAGGACTTCTGGGATGCAAGAATTTACATATGCCCTCCAAATGATCCAGGGTGTAGTGATGTATTCAGATGGATCTGTGTCACGGAGCTGGCTGGAGTGACCGACGGTTCGACAGTCAACTTGGACCTGGCGGCTCTGTTGTTGTCAAGCTTGCAGCTGATGACAAATTCACACTGTAGTTTGTCAATTTTTCACCAGCCTGAATCTGATTGAATTCCGAGCAGTACGAAGTTACATCCAGCCACCGGAACAGCTAGACATAATCAACTAAGGACTGCAGTTTTCCCGTGTAGTCTGTGGACAAGAACAAACAGATGGTGGCACATTTGACTACAGACTGGATACAGCATCTGGAATAGTGGTGACTTGCTGGAACGATAATAGGTTGGTGACACTTCCAATTGTCATGGTACCGAAACACTGAACACTGTGAAGAGGTGTCACGGTCCGAAAGTTTGTAGACATCGCCCAGGAGGCCAGGAATATATTATCGACCACACCAACAGACACGTGATAACTTGATAAGATGAACCAGAACATCAGCACATACAGCATATCCGTCATCTCCAGAAAATGGTGCTCTGTGGGCTCTCGTTGCTTATCTACTGGATGTGGCAATATAAAATGCTTGGATCCTATACCAACGCACTGCTCCAGCTACGCGCCGACCTTAAACCAGTTGGAACTTCATGACATATTCACTGGGTTCCACTAGCAGTAGATTGCTGTACGTGCAGCTGTTGCCCTTCCTCTTAGTTGACTGAAGGCTTTTGTAGATTGAGTGCCATCAGATATTCCCACTGATAGAATGAATCGATTCGTCGCTGTGGTGTCTGCTGTGTAAAAGCAAGGAACATTTGCCGCAAATGTGACATCGGGACATCCGGACATTCATCAGAATTGTTTCACTATATTCCTCCAGTAGGCAAGAACTGTTACTTAGAACTGCTGTAGAACTGCTATTTCTCTTGCCATGATAGTCACATAAACAGCCTTTGCAATATTAGTAAATTTTGTTCTACAATAATCTCAACAAACCAGCTTGACATATATTATGGTCATCAATATTGTACAGTGTTCCTCGACTACTTGACCATTGATCATCATAATTATACCAGACAATGAGTTTGATGTTTGCAACTATGTGTTTAGCTACTGGTATGCTTATCTTTTTGACTACATGCATGAAACCTTAATAGTTGATTTATTCCAGACTTGAAACTTCATGTGTACGAACCGTACCCATTTGTGCCTACCGTCCCCAAAACGGGGACGGAAAGTAAAAATTGCAAATAAATGGTAAAAACAAATTTTAAGCTGAATAGTGTTTTGCACTGATTTTCACTAGGAAGAAATAAAGTTATTTTCATACTTTTATGAAAAAATAAAAATTCAGGCACTAATGGGTTAAGGCCACATCCTTAGGCCTCACAAAGCTAAGACCTCAATCTACAATGCTACAATGCTAGACGGGATTGATGAGGGCTCTTGTGGGGTACAAAATCAGAGAATGACTGAATACTCTGCCGTTATCTCGATTTTTATTTTCGCCCAATTGATCTCGAGTCCATAATTTTGCGCTTCTAGATTCATTATCTCCAATTACAGGACCAGGGTTTCAAGTGTTGCATTTCTTGTTGAATAAATTACACATTTCATGCATCTTGAAAACTAGCACTCGATTTAAACTAGAATTATTTGGCAATAGTAATTTGTGTCGAATATTTAGATATGGTTAGGGCATTTGGAAAGTTACGTGCCGTAAATTTTCTTCATTTCTTCAAACACAAACACACAATCTGCGGATCCAATATGGCAATGGCCCATTTGATTCAAGAACAGATGCCAACAGTCTTGAAGTTTGTAGTCATAGCAAGCAGAATATTAAGCTTTACTGCTGCGGTACAACGCAATTCAAGCCGTTTAGACTATGGTTTACGAAATCTAAGCCTATATATTATGTTATATGTAGGCTATAGAACTGGCGATTAAGGTCGCGCACTCATACGCTTCACTAATTACCGCCTATGAGGCACTAACACTTCCCACACGATTGATTTGCAGGTGTTTTATGTTATCAGTCTGCATTGAAACTGACATACTTGTGCGTTTGCAAGTGGTGTAATAACGAATACACTTACTTACTTTTCTTCTGCATTATGTAAAAGTCCTGCACGTGGAATTTTTACCAGGGTACTCCTACCATAATTCCAATCCTTACATATACTTCCTAATCACTCATTTCCTGCAAAAACTCTTTTCCCAGTCTTCACGCTTCACACTAATAGTCCAAGAGCATTAGATCAAAATGTGATAGAAGGTGGAAATGTCTGATAACAAGCTGAATTTTTCAGGATAGGTCCAGGAATATGAGTAGAATAACATACTAAAAGTCCCCGAAAATCCCCTTGGAGCTCTTTCAGAAATCCAAGATGGCGTCCAAAATGGCCGTCATTTTCCATTAGCATTAGTTAGAAGGTGAAAATAGCTCGTAAGAAGCTGAAATTCTCAGGATAGGTCTAGCAATACGAGTAGAATAACATACTAAAAGTCCCCGAAAATCCTCTTGGAGCTCTTTCAGAAATCCAAGATGGCGTCCAAAATGGCCGTCATTTTCCATTAGCACAGGTAGAAGTTGAAAATGGCTCGTAAGAAGCTGAATTTTTCAGGATAGTTCTAGAAAAATGAGTAGAATAACATACTAAAAGTCCCAGAAAATCCTTTTGGAGCTCTTTCATAAATCCAAGATGGCGTCTAAAATGGCGTCATTTTCAATTATTATCATTATCTTCCAAACTAAGAAGTTAGAATCGAAGTGGAAGTGTCTAACATATGTTTTAAGTCACAAGAAACAATAGTGTCCAAAATCCAAAGTAGCCAGAACGATGACAAATGATAATAAAAATGAAATTTTTTTCATTTTAGAAGTGTTAATCTGATCATCTTTGGCATCTAATAATATCGGCGGAGTGTTGTTGCAGGTTTGACCACTGCATTGACTACACGTCGAGGTACAAAAGTGTCCAAATTTCTTGCAACTACATGACATGTTGCTACAACCATCAGCTGTGCACCCACATGATACCATGTTGAGCATAGTGTCAGATGCAACAGAGATGTCTGTTTCCAATGGTGCAGGAGTTCCTTCCTGTAATCGCCAACCCCAATCTGTTGGAGGCATATTATTACCCATCCATTCTTGAACCGTTAAATAAGTACGGAACGAATGCTGCTTTGCTGCAGCACTAGTTGGAGGTAGACTTGCTAGCTGAAATGATGAACTGAGGGAATTGTGACCGATTGCCCGTTTGTATGCGATGTGGCGGTATTCATCAAGTGATTCACAATTTCTTACCCCATAGAGCTTAAGAATAAAGGTTTGCCCAGCTCTTTTCACCTCTTTATGGGTGCTTCTATTGATTGTAAAGGTATCTAACAAGTGAAAGTCCCATTTCTTGTGCACTATGTTGAAAACTCAACGCTTTCCTTGACGATAGATTGCAGACACCAATCAATCAATCAATTTCGTTTATTCACAACACCAAGCTGACAGGTCGCAACTTGTTACAGGTAACAGATAGGAAAAATTGTCTAAGCTCTGACAGTTAGTTATTAAATGGGTTGAGATAGCAAATATTATCTCTACTCTAACTAAGGAAGAATCATAGGCTGGTGGCAATGTTAGTTAGGGCAACCAATATGGTATAGACCGGAGATAATGTATTTAGTAGATGTTTTTAAATAATACACGTGGTATGAAATTTCGATCGTCCTTGGTTGGGAGGAGGAAACCGTGTGGCCTCGGTCTTAGCTCATAGCGGAGGTGGGGACGGCTTGGAGGAAAGAGTCCACGCAGAACATGGCTTTCATTTGCGTTAATAGCCGCGAATAATCGGCCATGAGCTGAATCCGCCAGCTCCGCAGCGGTGGGACCGTGACACAACCTTTCACAGCATATAGAAGCATCAAGTGATTTCTAGTGTCTCCTATGGCATGCTGAATTTCCTGTATGTTGACAGGATTGCTGTGACGTAACATGAACGTATCTGTAGTAGTGGTTGCCCGAGCCACCATAATGACAAGTGAGTCGGTGTCTGTACCAACGACAACAACTGGGAGTTCTTCTGACTCTGCAACAGCTAGCGCGCTGTTGAAACAATAAGAGTGTCTGCGTCTGTCTGTTTGACACGTATGCCAGCCAATACCATTTTTTCACGTAGCGTCAGTCTCTTCTTATTGTTACCATTAGCCAAGAATGCTGTTTGGGTCGTGGTGGTTGGCATGTTATCGTTAAATATTATATAAGTGGATCCTGTGGATGTACACTTCAGGGCTCTCAGTTTATGTTCAACTACCTTCGTTGAAGATGTATTACCATAATCCATCGAACACCACAGTCGTTTGAGTTCCGTAATGCTTCAGGATGTACGAAATATAAGACTCACATACGCCACGCCAGCATAGGTGGACGGTTGTGGCCAAACAACTGATTAAAGTAGGTGACCACCATATAAGACAAAGAGTCCATTCTCTGGCAGATTGGTTTGTTGGGTGAACGATTTTAAGAGGAGATTCTAACTTCTAAGGTTGCAAGATAATGAAAATAATGGAAGATGACGGCCATTTTGGACGCCATCTTGAATTTCTAAAAGAGCTCCAAAGGAATTTTTGGGGACTTTTAGTATGTTATTCTATTCATATTCCTAGACATATCATGAAAAATTCAGCTTCTTACGAGCTATTTTCACCTTCTACCTGATACTAATAGAAAATGACGGCCATTTTGGACGCCATCTTGAATTCCTGAAAGAGCTCCAAGGGGATTTTCGGGGACTTTTAGTATGCTATTCTACTCATATTCCTAAACATATCCTGAAAAATTCAGCTTCTTATGAGCTATTTTCAACTTCTACGTGATGCTAATGGAAAATGACGGCCATTTTGGACGCCATCTTGGATTTCTGAAAGACCTCCAATGGGATTTTCGGGGACTTTTAGTATGTTATTCTACTCATTTTTCTGGACCTATCCTGAAAAATTCAGCTTCTTACGAGCTATTTTCACCTTCTAACTGATGCTAATGGAAAATGACGGCCATTTTGGAAGCCATCTTGGATTTCTGAAAGAGCTCCAAGGGGATTTTCGGGGACTTTTAATATGTTATTCTACTCATATTCCTGGACCTATCCTGAAAAATTCAGCTTGTTATCAGCTATTTCCACCTTTTAGCTAATGCTCCTGGCCTATAACCATTATTGTGAAGCCTAAATGCATTGGACAATTTGCATAGCAAGAAATGTCCTTATTTGACCCTTGAAATAAAATACTTATCGTATAAGGTGCGGTGGTATAGGGGCATGTTCGGTGCCTTGCAGCGTAGGGTTGCGGGTTCGAATCCACCTCAAAGCCGCCGCGTAGGGACCCTGGGCAAGTTCTTCACTCGCAAGTCGCAATTGCTCATGCGCTTCGGCGTGAAACTCCGATTCAGCGTCCGCGCAGTAGTCGGGGGCGCCTCTGAATGGGAAATCTGGTAGGGGCGCTATAACAAGTGTTCAAATACAATACAATACAATAGAAGTATGCGAAAGCACTTTCCAGGGTGTAAACAGCAACTTTGAGACTAAACAAAACGGTAATCATCCATCACCTTCAATCATTATCCTCACAGTGGTAGTCCTTCAAACTTACCCATTAGTGTCAAGCCAAAATCCATTGGAACAAATACATTGCAAGAAATGCTATTATTTGACCATTGAAATAAATACTTATCGTCTAAGTATGCAAACACCCATTCTAGGGCCAAAGGAGAACCCCAATGCTAATCAAAACTCCAATCAATCATCTGTTTAAATCACCATTCTCGAAGTGGTAGCCTTTGGTACTTACCATTACTGTCAACGCAAAATCCATTCTCCAAATGCATTGCAAGATATACTGTTACTTGACCCTTGAAATAAAATACTTAGACCCTAAGTATGTGAAACACCTTTGTAGGGCTTAAAGAGAACCTCAGTGCTATCCAAAACGCCAATCACCCGTCTGTTTCAATCACCATTGTCTAATTGGTAGCCCTTAAAACTTACCATTATTGTCAATGCAAAATCCATTGTGAAAATGCATTGCAAGATATACTGTTACTTGATCGTTGAAATAAAATACTTAGACCCTAAGTATGTGAAAGCCGTATCTAGGCACTAAAGAGCACCCTTAGTGATATCCAAAGTGCCAATCACCCATCCCTTTCAATCACCACTGTCTAAGTGGTAGCCCTTCAAGAATACCACTATTTCCAATGCAAGAACCATTGTACAAATGCATTGCAATATATACTGTACTTGACCCTTGAAATAAAATACTTAGACCCTAAGTACGTGAAAGCCGTATCTAGGGACTAAAGAGCACCCTTAGTGCTATCCAAAGCGCCAATCACCCATCCATTTCAATCACCACTGTCTCTAAGTGGTAGCCCTTGCAAGAATACCACTACCTTTTAGACCCTAAGTATGTGAAAGCCGTATCTACCATTGTACAAATGCATTGCAATATATACTGTTACTTGACCCTATTTTGCCAATAAAATACTTAGACCCTAAGTATGTGAAAGCCGTATCTACGCACAAAGCCGTAGAGTGCTATCCAAAGCGCCAATCACCCATCCATTTCAATCAGCACTGTCTAAGACTAAGTGGTAGCCCTTCAAGTATACCGCTATTTGTGCCAATTGAAATGCATTGTACAAATGCATTGCAAGAGATACTGTTACATGACCTTGCAATAAAATACTTAGACCCTAAGTATGTGAAAGCCGTATCTAGGCACTAAAGAGCACCCTTAGTGCTATCCAAAATGCCAATCAACCGTCTGTTTCAATCACCATTGTCTAAGTGGTAGCCCTTCAAGAATACCATTATTGCAATTGCAAAATCCATTGTACAAATGTATTGCAAGATATACTTTTATATGACTGTTGAAATAAAATACTTATACTCTAAGTATGTGAAAAGCCCTTTCTAGGACCTAAAGAGAACCCTTAGTGCTATCCCAAACGCCAATCACCCGTTTGTTTCAATCACCATTGTCTCATCCCTACACTATTGCCAATGCAAAATCCATTGTACGAATGCATTGGAAGATAGAGTGTTACTTAACTCTTTCAATTAAATACTTATAGTCTACATATGTGAAAGCCCTTTTTAGGGTCTAAAGAGAAACCTCCGTGCTAACCAAAACCACAATAACCCACCTATTTCCATTGCTCTTGTCTAAGTACTCACACTTCAACTGAAACACTATTGTCATTCCAAAATACACTGTAGAAATACATTGGAAGATAGAGTGTTACTTAACTCTTTCAATTAAATACCTATAGTCTACATATGTGAAACCCATTTCTAGGGTCTAAAGCGAAACCTCTGTGCTAACCAAAACCACAATAACCCACCCATTTCAATCACTCTTCTCTATGTGCTCACCCTTCAACTGAAACACTATTGTCATTCCAAAATACACTGTAGAAATACATTGGAAGATAGAGTGTTACTTAACTCTTTCAATTAAATACTTATAGTCTACATATGTGAAAGCCCTTTTTAGGGTCTAAAGCGAAACCTCTGTGCTAACCAAAACCACAATAACCCAGCTATTTCAATTGCTCTGCTCTAAGTACTCACCCTTCAACTGAAACACTATTGTCATTCCAAAATACACTGTAGAAATACATTGGAAGATAGAGTGTTACTTAACTCTTTCAATTAAATACTTATAGTCTACATATGTGAAAGCCCTTTTTAGGGTCTAAAGCGAAACCTCTGTGCTAACCAAAACCACAATAACCCACCCATTTCAATCACTCTTCTCTATGTGCTCACCCTTCAACTGAAACACTATTGTCATTCCAAAATACACTGTAGAAATACATTGGAAGATAGAGTGTTACTTAACTCTTTCAATTAAATACTTATAGTCTACATATGTGAAAGCCCTTTTTAGGGTCTAAAGCGAAACCTCTGTGCTAACCAAAACCACAATAACCCAGCTATTTCCATTGCTCTGCTCTAAGTACTCACCCTTCAACTGAAACACTGTTGTCAATCCAAAATACACTGTAGAAATACATTGGCAGATAGAGTGTTACTTAACTCTTTCAATAAAATACTTATAGTCTACATATGTGAAAGCCATTTATAGGACCTGAAGAACACCCTTGGTACTTACCAAAACCACAATCACCCACCCATTTTAATCACTCTTCTCTAAGTGCTCACCCTTCAACTGAAAGACTATTGTCGAAGCCAAAATACACTGTAGAAATCCATTGCAAATAATGCTGTTACTGAACTCTTAAAATAAAGTACTCATCGTCGGGTTATGTGAAATCCTTTTATAGCGCCTGTAGAGCACCCTGGGTACTTACCAAAACCACAATCAACCAGCTTTTTCAATCACTCTTCTAAAAGTGCTGACCCTTCAACTGAAACATTATTGTCAAGGCAAAATACACCGTAGAAATGCATTGCAAGTAATGCTGTTACTGGACCCTGCCAATTAAGTACTTATCGTCTAAGTATGTGAAAGCCTTTCTTAGGGCCTAAAGAGCATCCTTGGTACTTACCAAAACCACAATCAACCAGCTTTTTCAATCACTCTTCTCTAAGTGCTGACCCTTCAACTGAAACATTATTGTCAAGGCAAAATACACTGTAGAAATGCATTGCAAGTAATGGTGTTACTGGACCCTGCCAATTAAGTACTTATCGTCTAAGTATGTGAAAGCACTCTCTAGGGCCTAAAGAGAAACTTCTTTGCTAACCAAAACCACAATCATCCACCCATTTCAATCACTCTTCTCTAAGTGCTCACCCTTCAAGTGAAACACTATTTTCAAGCCAAAATACACTGTAGAAATGCATTGATAGTAATGCTGTTTATTTCAGCATCCAAATTGAATACTTATCGTATCAGTATGTGAAAGCTTTTTCTAGGGCCTAAAGGCCACCCTTAATACTACTGAGAGGTGCTTGAAAAGTCACATATGAAGAGTCTGTATCAATATCTACAGACAAACATACTTACTGAAATTATATGTGCAATATCGCTCATACATCATGCGTGCATACGGACACAAATACACATGTATAAGCATATCGTACTTTTTTCTGTTGTATGTTACAGGTAAGCTTTCTGTCGAGTCGAGGTTGAAGGCATTCAAGCAAGACAGTATTGGGTATCATGAAACGACTGATTACCATCTGTCTGGTCCTGCAGTTTTACTGGAATGGAAGGTGCAAGAAGCAGAGATTTTACTGATTTGAAACTTTCTGCTGTTGTCTGGAGTAAGCATTCGAATGTAAATCTATTTCTAGTCAAGCATGCTACGCTCGGTGTACTTCAGTTGTTGCCTTGGTTTCCTGCTCTAGAGAGATTCTTTCTGAAATTGGGTATCAGGGTGACGGAACAGTGAACTCAAGCCATTCACATTATTCACGATCCGTTCCTTTTACGTCAGTCTTATCATTTTTGAAGAAGACATATACTTGTCTGTGTCTGCTTGCTCTCCTCAATCTCTTGTCATAATTATTTTTGATAAAACTTTTGTCTTGTTTAAATTGTTTATCCACCATAGACTGTCTCTCTCAGGAAAGCGACTGCCATTTCGACCTGATTACGACTTGGTTTTTGTGAGCCATTACTTGTTGCCTTGTACACTAGACATAAATAAGTGCTGAAGAGGTCAGTAACTACAATTAGTTAATGTGCTACAGTTAACTGAGATACGTTCTATTCCAACGTCAGTACGGTTCTTTTTAGCCGTGCTGGGATCGGGACACTTCTCAGTAGTAGCCTTCAAGGGGTGCTATAAAATTTATGCAATGAATTAATGAATAAATAACTATTAACAATAATAATAGTTATAATAACTGAATTACTATGGCTGGTTTCATGGTGTATGCAGTTTTGTTATTGAATAGTAGTGAATGTCTGCATACACGTGCTAGTTTTAACATACAATTTAAACTATTGATATCTTGTTCTGTTTAACTGAAAGTATGAAAATAATAGCAAATGAGTAACCTTACATGTAGTTCTTGTATGTGCTACTTGTATTGTATGTGATATTCCAGTGGGTGCAAAATAATCAATACAACTTTATTGGATATTACCCTCGTTTCAAAGTTCACAGGTGTACTCATGACGATAAACAGAACATATCTAACTCGGGGCAATTAATTGAAGGACTTGCCTAAGGTCCTTAAACAGTGATCGCCTGAATGGAGGCTTGAATAGTCAATGTCTAGCAAAGTAAGCTGTCAACCTTGAGGTTGGGTATTTAAATAGCTCATGTCATTTCGTTCTCAACGTACGACTGATCTGCATATCCACCGTTGTAGGCTGCCTCTCTGTCTAATGGACTGCCTTCTGGATATTAACCTGATTATGCGTTGTTTTTTGTATGTGCCATAGGTTGATGCCTTGAGCATTAGATAACAGTGGGGTAGAAGTTACTAAGTAATTAATTAAATCCAATCCCGGATACATAGATACGAAAACGTGTTCCATAAGCACCCCTTGCACACTAAGGACAATGACTGCAGACTTCTGTTTGCGAGATGAGGTGGAGAGGTTAAAACATAAATTGGATATGCAGATCAGTCGTACGTTGAGAACGAAATGACATGAGCTATTTAAATACCCAACCTCAAGGTTGACAGCTTACTTTGCTAGACATTGACTATTCAAGCCTCCATTCAGGTGATCACTGTTTAAGGACCTTAGGCAAGTCCTTCAATTAATTGCCCCGAGTTAGATATGTTCTGTTTATCGTCATGAGTACACCTGTGAACTTTGAAACGAGGGTAATATCCAATGAAGCTGTATTGATTATTTTGCACCCACTGGAATATCACATACAATACAAGTAGCACATACAAGAACTACATGTAAGGTTACTCATTTGCTATTATTTTCATACTTTCAGTTAAACAGAACAAGATATCAATAGTTTAAATTGTATGTTAAAACTAGCACGTGTATGCAGACATTCACTACTATTCAATAACAAAACTGCATACACCATGAAACCAGCCATAGTAATTCAGTTATTATAAATATTATTATTGTTAATAGTTATTTATTCATTAATTCATTGCATAAATTTTATAGCACCCCTTGAAGGCTACTACTGAGAAGTGTCCCGATCCCAGCACGGCTAAAAAGAACCGTACTGACGTTGGAATAGAACGTATCTCAGTTAACTGTAGCACATTAACTAATTGTAGTTACTGACCTCTTCAGCACTTATTTATGTCTAGTGTACAAGGCAACAAGTAATGGCTCACAAAAACCAAGTCGTAATCAGGTCGAAATGGCAGTCGCTTTCCTGAGAGAGACAGTCTATGGTGGATAAACAATTTAAACAAGACAAAAGTTTTATCAAAAATAATTATGACAAGAGATTGAGGAGAGCAAGCAGACACAGACAAGTATATGTCTTCTTCAAAAATGATAAGACTGACGTAAAAGGAACGGATCGTGAATAATGTGAATGGCTTGAGTTCACTGTTCCGTCACCCTGATACCCAATTTCAGAAAGAATCTCTCTAGAGCAGGAAACCAAGGCAACAACTGAAGTACACCGAGCGTAGCATGCTTGACTAGAAATAGATTTACATTCGAATGCTTACTCCAGACAACAGCAGAAAGTTTCAAATCAGTAAAATCTCTGCTTCTTGCACGTTCCATTCCAGTAAAACTTCAGGACCAGACAGATGGTAATCAGTCGTTTCATGATACCCAATACTGTCTTGCTTGAATGCCTTCAACCTCGACTCGACAGAAAGCTTACCTGTAACATACAACAGAAAAAAGTACGATATGCTTATACATGTGTATTTGTGTCCGTATGCACGCATGATGTATGAGCGATATTGCACATATAATTTCAGTAAGTATGTTTGTCTGTAGATATTGATACAGACTCTTCATATGTGACTTTTCAAGCACCACTCAGTAGTATTAAGGGTGGCCTTTAGGCCCTAGAAAAAGCTTTCACATACTGATACGATAAGTATTCAATTTGGCTGCTGAAATACCAGCATTACTATCAATGCATTTCTACAGTGTATTTTGGCTTGAAAATAGTGTTTCACTTGAAGGGTGAGCACTTAGAGAAGAGTGATTAAAATGGGTGGATGATTGTGGTTTTTTAGCAAAGAAGTTTCTCTTTAGGCCCTAGAGAGTGCTTTCACATACTTAGACGATAAGTACTTAATTGGCAGGGTCCAGTAACACCATTACTTGCAATGCATTTCTACAGTGTTTGCCTTGACAATAATGTTTCAGTTGAAGGGTCAGCACTTATAGAGGAGTGATTGAAAAAGCTGGTTGACTGTGGCTTTGGTAAGTACCAAGGATACTCTTTAAACCCTAAGAAAGGCTTTCACATACTTAGACGATAAGTACTTAATTGGCAGGGTCCAGTAACACCATTACTTGCAATGCATTTCTACGGTGTATTTTGCCTTGACAATAATGTTTCAGTTGAAGGGTCAGCACTTTTAGAAGAGTGATTGAAGAAGCTGGTTGATTGTGGTTTTCGTAAGTACCCAGGGTGCTCTACAGGCGCTATAAAAGGATTTCACATAACCCGTCGATGAGTACTTCATTTTAAGAGTTCAGTAACAGCATTATTTGCAATGGATTTCTACAGTGTATTTTGGCTTGGAAAGTCTTTCAGTTGAAGGGTGAGCACTTAGAGAAGAGTGATTAAAATGGGTGGATGATTGTGGTTTTGGTAAGTACCAAGGGTGTTCTTCAGGTCCTATAAATGGCTTTCACATATGTAGACTATAAGTATTTTATTGAAAGAGTTAAGTAACACTCTATCTGCCAATGTATTTCTACAGTGTATTTTGGAATGACAACAGTGTTTCAGTTGAAGGGTGAGTACTTAGAGCAGAGCAATTGAAATAGCTGGGTTATTGTGGTTTTGGTTAGCACAGAGGTTTCGCTTTAGACCCTAAAAAGGGCTTTCACATATGTAGACTATAAGTATTTAATTGAAAGAGTTAAGTAACACTCTATCTTCCAATGTATTTCTACAGTGTATTTTGGAATGACAATAGTGTTTCAGTTGAAGGGTGAGCACATAGAGAAGAGTGATTGAAATGGGTGGGTTATTGTGGTTTTGGTTAGCACAGAGGTTTCGCTTTATACCCTAGAAATGGGTTTCACATATGTAGACTATAGGTATTTAATTGAAAGAGTTAAGTAACACTCTATCTTCCAATGTATTTCTACAGTGTATTTTGGAATGACAATAGTGTTTCAGTTGAAGTGTGAGTACTTAGACAAGAGCAATGGAAATAGGTGGGTTATTGTGGTTTTGGTTAGCACGGAGGTTTCTCTTTAGACCCTAAAAAGGGCTTTCACATATGTAGACTATAAGTATTTAATTGAAAGAGTTAAGTAACACTCTATCTTCCAATGTATTTCTACAGTGTATTTTGGAATGACAATAGTGTTTCAGTTGAAGTGTGAGTACTTAGACAAGAGCAATGGAAATAGGTGGGTTATTGTGGTTTTGGTTAGCACGGAGGTTTCTCTTTAGACCCTAAAAAGGGCTTTCACATATGTAGACTATAAGTATTTAATTGAAAGAGTTAAGTAACACTCTATCTTCCAATGCATTCGTACAATGGATTTTGCATTGGCAATAGTGTAGGGATGAGACAATGGTGATTGAAACAAACGGGTGATTGGCGTTTGGGATAGCACTGAGGGTTCTCTTTAGGTCCTAGAAAGGGTTTTCACATACTTAGAGGATAAGTATTTTATTTCAACAGTCATATAAAAGTATATCTTGCAATACATTTGTACAATGGATTTTGCAATTGCAATAATGGTATTCTTGAAGGGCTACCACTTAGACAATGGTGATTGAAACAGACGGTTGATTGGCATTTTGGATAGCACTAAGGGTGCTCTTTAGTGCCTAGATACGGCTTTCACATACTTAGGGTCTAAGTATTTTATTGCAAGGTCATGTAACAGTATCTCTTGCAATGCATTTGTACAATGGATTTTGCACTGACAATAATGGTATGTTTCAAGAGCTACCATGTAGACAATGGTGAATGAAACGGACGTGTGATTGGCGTTATGGATAGCATGAATGGCGGTTTTTAAGCCCTACAAAGGGCTTTCGCATACTTAGACGATAAGTATTTTATTTCATGGGCCAAATTACAGCATTCCTTTTTGCAATTTGTGCTATGCATTACGCCTTTGCAATGATGGTAAGTTTAAATGGTTACTACCGAAAGAGGATAATAGAACTGAAAGGCTAGCACTGATTGAAGAGTGATTGCAAGATATGATTGATTGTCATTTTGGATAGCCTTGGCCCTTAGGAGTGCCTAACAGACCCAAGGAAGGGGATTCAGAAATGCAGAGGGCAGCTTTTTTAGATGAAGGGCCAAATTGCACCTTTTCTTGCTATCCAGTGCAAAGGATTTTCAAGGGATAGGGTGGAGATGCAGCGTGAAAGGGCTTAGTGATTGATATTTGGAATGGCTGCATTATTCAGGCGTTTCGTTTTTGATAAATTTGTATATGCTGCAAGGAAACGACTTGGAGATCGTCGCGGGTGACTTGTCTGTTTCGGCCGGCGTTTGCCATAGATGACTGTCTGTCGTGGTGACTTTAACATCATAGGCTAGAGTCGTTGTGGGCTGGGCGTCGTTGTTGGCTGCCAACTTTGTTTGGTTTCCGTGTTTTATATGTATGTAAACAAGAGTGCAGGTCGCAAATGGTAAAATAAAGAACATACCTACCTACTTACTTACTTACAGGTCGCAAATGGTAAAATAAAGAATATACCTACCTACTTACTTACTTACTTACTTACTTACTTAACTCGTATTGCTCAAGTGTCGACCTTGAATATGAATTTTATTGACGACTTGCCAAAAGTTGACGCACACCCACTTCCGGAATGGGTCGTCGTTCAATTATAGCTTCGAGCGATCATTTGTTATGAGAAATAGTGTATATTTAAAACAATTTTTCAATCGATTTTCTTCTTTTTAACCAATTATAACTATACTAATGCATTAATTGGGCAATGGCACGTTATTTGAAATAATTTGCGGAGCTTTTTGTTTAACTAAAAGTCAGAAAATAATTTAGGACGCTAAAATACACGTTTACCCAATTTTTTAATCGATTTCATTCTATTTAGCCAAATATAACTCTAGTAATGCATTAATTGGGCAATGGCACGTTATTTGAAATAATTTGCGGAGCTTTTTGTTTCACTGAAAGTCAGAAAATAATTTAGGACGCTAAAATACACGTTTACCCATATATATATATATATATATATATATATATATATATATATATATATATATATATATATATATATATATATATATATATATAGGCACTACTTAAATATATGGCATAGATATATATATATATACATATTTGGTGCACACCTCTGTGCGTGCATTTTCTCGATGTGAGATTTTTTATTTATAATGCTTATTTAAAACAGTTTAGGCCTACTTGAGTTTTCTGGTTTACTTCAAATAATTTCCGCATCTTTTAAACTCTCGGAGTGTGGACTATAAGCTACATATATTTTTCATCAACCAGTTTGTGAAACTTTTAAACCACTTCTTCGTGCGGCGCATATTATCGCTCACCGCTTCATCAACGCGATGTCATTCACACAATACTACTCTTCGGATTTATTTCAACTCAGATGTTCATCAGCGCCTCCATCTCGTTCAACGCGGAAAAAGCTTCTTTACTTCAAATTATGGAATCCCGATCACCCAAGACCTATCACTACTAAAGTTACCACCCACCGCATCAGATCTACATCTACGTGCATGTCCATCCCAGTTCGTCAACTAAGCTTGATTCGAATCACTCCAGTTAACAATAGGACACCGACCTCATGCAAAATCGGTTCTTGGAACGCCTGTTCAATAAACAATAAATCGGCTTTAATTGAGAACCATATCCTATCATCAGATCTCGACATGTTTGCCGTAGTGGAAACTTCACATGAAGCTACGAACTCTCCCTCACTTATTGCTTCCTCTCCGTCAGGTTATAACTTTCTGGACAAAGCAAGACCTCTTCCATCTGGACCGCACGCTACTAACTTGTGTTGTCCCAGAGGAGGTGGAATACAAAAATCATTTCCGAATATCCTCCAAAGACACTAGTCACTTCACCACGTTTGAACAACTTTCATCCTACTTCACCTTCGAGGATCTTCATCTACTCGTCGTCATAATATACCGTCCTGGTTCAATGGCTATACAACAGTCTTCTTTGACGAATTATCAACTCTACTCGCTACGCTGTCAAAATACACCTGCCACCTTCTTATATTATTGGGAGACATTAACGTAAAATTTTATCAACCTCAGAACGTGAACAGCAAACACATGCTTCGCCTTCTGACGTCTCACAACCTTACTCAAGTTATAATGGAACCTACCCACAACCACTTATTATCCACCTTACAATAATTGCAACTCAACCTCCTCCTAGAGTCTTGTGAACAAATGTTTTGCATATATGTGCACGGGTGTTCCTTAGGTTGATATATATAATATATATAAAATTTGTATCGATTGTTAAGCGGTTTTAGTCTTAGACCTTAGTTGCGCGGTCGGCTGGCGGGCGCTTGGCCTAAAGTAGCCTAAACATTGGCTGACGGTAGATTCTTTTTGCACGTGCAGTTAGCGCGCCAAACTTAGAAACTGCTGATGACAGTGAATTTGAACATATACAGTGTAGTAGTTGTTTTAATGCAGTAGAGAGCTGTATGTTAGAAGTTACAGTCGAGTTGTGTTTGAAGAATAACTGTGTTTAAAGGAAAAACATTCAAAGAACTGTGTCAATTTAATTCTTAAACAGTTAGAAGACGTTGAGCAATTTATATGTAGAGATAAGGAAAGTTCTTGAGTTAGGTCACAACTAAGAAAGAAGAAGAGTTGGTGACATATTTGGTGACAGCAGCGGTGGAATTCGAAACAACGTCGTCAGTGAGAAAAACAGCGTCGGTGGGAGAAGGATTCGAAACAACGTCGACTGGTGAATACGCACTCGAATCATCGGTAAATCTACGACAACGAAAGCCTCAACGTCAAAGGTATAAACGTGTGTTGTTTTTTTCAAACAAAGAACAATCCCCAATACTTCAAACACAAAAGAAAACTCGTGTTTTCCAGAAAGGAAATCACACAAGTAAAGGAGTAAGATGGAGAAATTAAGTGTCAAGAAACAAGCAGAACTGAAGAAGATGTCTTCTGAAAGATTAAAACAGCGCTTGTTAAAGGCTGGTTTTGAAGAAGAGAAACTGAAAGATATGTCACGTGAGGACATGTTAGAAGCGCTAGCTGAAGTCTGGCTTAAAGAAGAAGCAGAAGAAGAAGGTGCTGTCGGTGGTGCTGTGGAAAAGGTTATTGAGAAACCACCTGGGCCTATGACTATGGAGATGATGATGCAATGGATGATGATGACAAGACAAGAAGAGAAAGAAAGAGAGGAGAAACGGAGACAAGAAGAGATAGAAATGCGACAGGAAGAATTACGTCTTCAAAGAGAGAAGGAAGAGAAGGCAGAACGTCTTCAGAGAGAGAAAGAAGAGAAAGCAGAAAATGCCAGACAGGAAGAATTACGTCTTCAGAGGGAAAAAGAAGAGAAAGCAGAACAAGTTCGTGTAGCAGAACTTGAGTTACAAAGGCAGCAATTTGAGATTCAATTAGAGCAATTGAGAAAAGATAGAGAAGATGCTGAAAGGAGAAGATTAGAGCAGATGATTGAATTTGAAAGGGCGCGGAAAAGTGACGAAGAGATACGTCAGCAACAGATTGAAGAGAAGAGACTACGTGAAGAAGAAAAAAGGAAAAAGTGCGAATTTCAGAGTTGGAGCGAGCAGAAGAGGTTAGACAAGAAGAACTGAAATTACAGAAAGAAAGTATGGAGAGGGCGGAAGCGGAAAGACAAGAACGTTTAAAGTTGGAACAACAAAAAATAGCATTAAAAGAAGCACAACTCAAAGAGGAGAAGCAAAATAGAGAAGCACAAGAACAAAGAAGGAAAGAAGAACGAGAAGAAGAGAAAAGGAAACAAGAAGAAAGTGAAACGATGGTTTCGAAAATAAAGAAAATTGGTGATGCCATGAAACATGTGTTACCCAAAATGCCAAACGATATGATGGAGGTGCCATTATATTTCGAAACGGTAGAGAATGCGTTTCGTAGTTTCAACGTGCAGGAACAATTCTGGGTGAAGTTACTATTGCCCTTGATGACTCCGAAAGCTAGAACTGTTCTAAACAGATTGTCATTCGCTGATTTAGACGATTATCAGGTCGTGAAACAGCACTTGTTAAAAGAATTCAAGTTGACACCGAGAGAGTATAGATCGAAGTTTATTGATGCGAAGAAGACAGCTGAAGAAACGTATACAATGTTTACAGCTAGACTGAAGAACTTGTTGAACTATTATGTGAAAAGTCGCAAAGTGGATAAGAATTTTGAGAAGCTGTTTGATTTGTTAGTGGCGGATAAGTTGAAAGAATCACTACCACCAGGTCCACTACAGTTTGTGTTGTCGAAGGAAGGAACTGATTGTTATGAAGCTAGTGTTGTGGCAGACCTAGCAGACATTCATGTTAATAATCGAATTGGTTTGGCAATTCCGAATAAGACAAGTTTTGGTTTTGTTCCCAATGTAAAAAGAAATCAACAGTCCACTCCAAATTTTGGTTTTCATTGGAAGAGCAATCAAGAAACAGGAAATCAGTTCAGAAGTACAGAAGTGAAACCAAATTCTCCGGTTGTTCACGAGAATAGAGAGTCGATGATGACCAGACAACGTCAGGTATATAACAAGTCACCACCAAGGTTTGTCGCGAGAGAAGGCAATGCATCGTTTACTCCATATAAGAGAAAAGAAAGCATTGAACAACGAGGTATAGTGGTGAAACGTTGTCACAACTGTGGATCAGACAGGCATTTAATGAAATTCTGTCCAGTTCCTGTTACAACCTCAATGTTTTCCACCAAAGTTAAAACAAGAAAATTCGAGGGTGAATCGAATTCAAGTGGTTGATAATTCTGAAAGTCAAGCCACAGAACATCAGAATAATGAAACCGAAGTAAAGTCAGTGATGAAATGTCACCTTTCACCTGATATTCAGAAAGAAATTCTATTGGACAATGGAATGCAGAAAGAAATGGCTGGAAAAGATGAAAGTACAGCATTGAAGAAAGTGGTATTGCAGTACGTCGAGGTAGAGATTCGTGGAACAGCAGGAAAAGAACCAGTGAAAGTAAAAGCACTGATTGATTCTGGAGCAGAGGTTCCGGTGATTAGTGAAGAATTACTGGAAGGCATGAAGGTGGAGCAGATTGGAAAAGTGAACTTACAATGCGTGGCAGGAGATGCCATTCCTGCAAAGTTGGTGAAAGTTGATGTAAGGCTGTGTTGTAACGATGTGGAAGAAGAGGTAATTCCGCATAAAGTCAAATGTTCACTGACACCTTATGTAACATTGATGTGTGCTAGTATTGCAAAAATGGGAAGCACAGAAAGATTCTTGTTGCATCCAGAAATCATTGCAGAACTTAAAGCCGTGCCACAAGTGAAAATGATACAAGGAGATGTGCAAGCGAATGTAACGACGAGATTGCAGAGTCAGCGAAAGAAAGTGATAGAAGTCGAAGAGGAAAGTGAAACTGAAAGTTCAAGTGAAGAGGAAAACGAAAGCGATGATCAACAAAGTTTAATGCAAGACGGTATAACAGCAGAGATGAGTGAACAAGAGATGGCTGCATGCAAGAATGGTAATCTAAATGAAACGAAAGAGGATAATGAATGTGATGTGGAGATAGGAGATTTGTTTGAAGAAGATGAGAAAGATGAAGAACAACAGATGCAGATTGCAGACGCAAAGAAATTCGAAGAACAGCAGAGACAAGATGAATCATTGAAAGCATGGTGGAATTTAGCGCCAGATAAAGAATCTGAATTCTGCGTGGTAAATGGCTTACTGTACAAGAGATATCGAATATTAGAGCAAACGATATATCAATTGGTGTTACCAAAAGAGCGACGAATGAAAGTGATGGAGTTGGCTCACGAATCAGTATTTGGAGGACATCTTGGAGAAGAGAAAACTAGAGAACGAATAAAGTTGTCTTTTACGTGGCCAAAGATGAGAAGAGATATAGTGAAATTTTGTAAATCATGTGAGAAATGTCAATTAAAGGCAAGAAGTTTGGTGATGGACAGGGTTCCTATCACTCCAATTCCAAGAGAAGATGTAGCCTTCAGAAGAATTACGATGGATTGTGTAGGACCAATCGAGCCAGCATCTGCTGCAGGTCACAAGTATTGTTTATGTATTGTCGATTCTTGCACCAGATGGCCTACAGTGTTCCTGTTGAAATCATTAACTGCAAAAGCTGTGTGTGATGCTTTAATGGAGTTGTTTATGAACGTTGGTGTACCTTCCGTGATCACAAGTGACCAAGGAACAAATTTTACTGCGAGTCTGACAAGAGAATTTCTGAATTTAATGGGGTGTAGTCCAAGATTTGACACGCCAGGTCATCCAGAGGCAGCTGGACTAGTAGAAAGATGGAACCAAACATTCAAGAAAATGATCCATCATGTAATTGTTGACAATCCAAGGCAATGGCACAAAGTAATTCCGTTTACAGTGTGGGCATTACGAGAAGTACCGAATGCAACTACTGGAATTGCTCCTTATATGTTGGTGTATGGAAAGATTCCGCGTGGACCATTGGCAATTCTAAAAGAAAGTTGGACAAGAGAAATTAATTTACCACCTCATATTGGAATCCAACCAGAAAAGTACTTGAAAGACATGAAAGCAAATATGGAAAAAGCATTACTGTTTGCAGAATCATATTCACGAGAGAAGCAATTACAGTATACGAATCAATACAACAAAAGAGCGAAACATAAAGAATTTGAACCGGGTGAAAAAGTCATTGTGTTATATCCGACTTCAACGAATAAACTGATTTCACGATGGCATGGTCCATGTACTGTTATACAACGAAGGTCAAAGTACTCTTATTTGATTGATATGGGTGACGATTGTCGAAAGATAATTCACGCAAATAAAATCAGAAAGTACATTACAAGAGCAATGAGTTGTGGGCTAATCGTCGAAGAAGATGAAGACTTTGGTTCAGTGGTTGAGTTGTTGACGAAGAATGACTGGCAAGATGAAAAGAACTCACTGAATCTCGATCATGATCAAATTAGCCATTTGACACTGATTCAACAAAAACAATTGCTGGAAGTATTGAACAAATATTCTGATCGCTTTTCTGAAAAGCCTGGACTATGTACATTGGTTGAACATGAAATTGAACTGAAACCGGAATTTCGTGAAAAAGAATTTATGGCTTACCGAATTCCACTCATCTATCGAGCAGAAGTTGAACGACAAATTAAAGAAATGCTTCAAGCCAACATTATAAAACCATCTTCGAGCAGAATGGCAAGTCCGCTGGTAATTGTTAAAAAGAAAGACGGTTCTCTGAGACTTGCCTGTGACTACAGATACATTAATTCGTTCACTGTGGATTGTAAATATCCGATGCCGATTGTGAAAGATGTTTTGCACAAAGTTGGAAAATCAAATGTGATCTCGATTTTTGATTGTCGAAGTGCTTACTGGACTTGTCCTGTTAAGCAAACTGATCAATGGAAAACTGCTTTTGTTACTCACAATGGACTGTACGAGTTTACTCGTGTTCCTTTCGGAATGATCAACTCAGGAAGAACATTTGTTAAAGCAATTAACATGGTTTTACAGCCTATAAATGAATTTGCTGAGCCCTATGTAGATGACATTGCTGTGCATTCAGATGATTGGAAGATTCATTTACAGCATTTAGATGCATATTTAATGCAAATGAGACTGCATAACATTACTCTGAACTTAAAGAAATGTATCTTTGGTAAGAGTGAGGTAAAGTTCATCGGTCATGTGGTTGGTTCTGGAACGATTCAAATGAATCCAGATAGAATTGAAAGTTTAATTAATTTGAAAACCCCAGAAACGAAGAAACAAGTTAAGCAGTTGCTTGGATTTTTTGGTTACTATAGACAGTTTATCAAAGATTTTGCACAGATTGCGAAGCCTCTATCTGATTTGACAAGCAAACATGTTTCAGATAAGATTGATTGGACTGATAGACATCAACAGGCATTTAATTTACTTAAAGATGCTGTACGCTCTAAAGTTGTTTTATATGTTTTTGATGTTGGAAAACCTTTTAATTTGTACTGTGATAGCAGTGATTTTGCAGTAGGAGCTGTTTTAACGCAGATGGATGATAAGGGAATAGAGCGCCCTGTGTCATTTATAAGTCAGAAGTTGACTGACACCCAGAAGAGATGGGCAACTGTAGAGAAAGAAGCCTATGCTATTGTTTGGGCTCTAAATAAGTTAAAAGAGATAATCATTGGATCTAAAGTTCACATCTTTACCGATCACAATCCTTTAACTTATCTGACTGAATCTATGTCTAAGTCTGCTAAATTGGTGCGTTGGGCTTTAGCACTGCAAACTTTTGATGTAGAGGTTAATTATAAGAAAGGACGATTAAATGTTGTAGCAGATTGTTTATCTAGATTATAAGATTGTTTATTTTACTGTATTATATAGTATTAAGTTTATTGCATAATTTAGTACATGATGATTTCGCAAATTTTTTAATTTAATTTGCTCAATCCAAAGAAAGGGAAGGAGGTAATGTGAACAAATGTTTTGCATATATAATGAGCACGGGTGTTCCTTAGGTTGATATATATATATTAGGGTGTCCCAGAAATACTTTTTGTCGAAAATTTTTACGCAGTCCCTCTAAAAAGTTTCTTTATGGTCCCATAATAGCACCTGGAAAATTTTATGAAATTTAAAAAAATTTTAGGGGTCCCGCAAGACACTGACATTTTCACCATGTTGACATAATTTGCCTCGGACGTGTCCAATTTATTAATGCTTTTAGACACCGACCTTTGATCCCATGATAACATATTTAATACCATTGGAAAGCTCTCAAATAGTGGAATCTATAAGTATCTGACTTTATTACGTACATAGGTATGGTTTTACGATCAAATAATGAAAAAATTGTACAGCAACTCAAGATTTTTGGACTTTCTCAATATCAGTTATTGCCATTAATCGTTAGAAGGAATCATTATTACAAATCCTTGATAATGCGACCAGCCATGGTTTCAGCTCCTCCATACCTTCGTCTGCTTATTCTTAATCACTGTTTATACCTTCAGCTGCATATTGTTCAGTTCTACATTTTGCAATAATCTACAAGATTGTCACGATTGCACTTAGAAAAGTCAATGTATTTCTACAGTGTATTTTGGAATGAATCTCTGATGCAGTGTGCGTACTTAGACAAGAGCAAAGAATAAAGATGAAGCTATTGTGGTTTTGGATAGCACGGAGGTTTAATTTGAGATCCTAAAAAGGGCTTTCACATGTCTAGACTATAAGTATTTAATTGAGTCATTACTAAGACTCTATCTTCCAATGCATTCGTACAATGGATTTTGCATTGGCAATAGCATAGGGATGAAGATTATGTCGACTGATGACAAACGGGTGATTGGCTGTTTGGGATAGCACCCTGGGTTCTCTTTAGGTCCTAGAAAGGATTTTCACATACTTAGAGTATAAGTTTTTATTTCAACAGTCATATAAAAGTATATCTTGCAATACATTTGTACAATCAATTTTGCAATTGGAATAATTAGGTATTCTTGAAGGGCTACCACTTAGACAATGGTGACTGAAACAGACGGTTGATTGGCATTTTGGATAGCACTGGGTGCTCTTTAGTGCCTAGATACGGCTTTCACATACTTAGGGTCTAAGTATTTTATTGCAAGGTCATGTAACAGTATCTCTTGCAATGCCCCTTGTACAATGCATTTCAATTGGCACAAATAACAGGTAGATGAAGGGCTACCACTTAGTCTTAGACAGTGCTGATTGAAATGGATGGGTGATTGGCGCTTTGGATAGCACTCTTTTGTGCGTAGATACGGCTACCACCACCACGTTAGGGTCTAAGTATTTTATTGCATAGGTCATGTAACAAGTATCTCTTGCAATGCATCGCCCAGTACAATGCATTTCAATTGGCACAAATAGCGGTATACTTGAAGGGCTACCACTTAGAGTCTTAGACAGTGCTGATTGAAATTGATGGGTGAATGGCGCTTTGGATAGCACTCTTTTGTGCGTAGATACGGTTTCTCACAGCGGTACTTAGGGTCTAAGTATTTTATTTCAAAGGTCAAGTAACAGTATATATTGCAATGTAAACATTTGTACAATGGAAATAATTGGTATTCTTTACGGGCTAGTACTTAGACAGTGGTGATTGAAATGGATGGATGATTGGCGCTGTGGATAGCACTAAGGGTGCTCTTTAGTCCCTAGATACGGCTTTCACGTACTTAGGGTGCAAGTATGTTTATTTCAAGGGTCAAGTACAGTATATATTGCAATGCCTGTTGTACAATGGTTCTTGCATTGGAAATAGTGGTATTCTTGAAGGCTACCACTTAGAGGCAGTGGTGATTGAAAGGGTCGGGACACTGGCACTTCGGAGTATCACTAAGGGTGCTGTTTAATTGCCTAGATAGGGCTTTCACATCCCTACGCGGCGGCTAAGTATTTTATTTCAACGATCAGGCAACAGTATATCTTGCAAGGCATTTTCACAATGGATTTTGCATTGCGCAATAATGGTAAGTTTTAAGGGCTACCAATTAGACAATGGTGATTGAAACAGACGGGTGATTGGCGTTTTGGATAGCACTGAGGTTCTCTTTAAGCCCTACAAAGGTGTTTCACATACTTAGGGTCTAAGTATTTTATTTCAAGGGTCAAGTAACAGTATATCTTGCAATGCATTTGGAGAATGGATTTTGCGTTAACAGTAATGGTAAGTACCAAAGGCTACCACTTCGAGAATGGTGATTTAAACAGATGATTGATTGGAGTTTTGATTAGCATTGGGGTTCTCCTTTGGCCCTAGAATGGGTGTTTGCATACTTAGACAATAAGTATTTATTTCAATGGTCAAATAATAGCATTTCTTGCAATGTATTTGTTCCAATGGATTTTGGCTTGACACTAATGGGTAAGTTTGAAGGACTACCACTGTGAGGATAATGATTGAAGGTGATGGATGATTACCGTTTTGTTTAGTCTCAAAGTTGCTGTTTACACCCTGGAAAGTGCTTTCGCATACTTCTATTGTATTGTATTGTATTTGAACACTTGTTATAGCGGCCTACCAGATTTCCCATTCAGAGGCGCCCCCGACTACAAGCGCGGATAGGTCCAGGAATATGACGCTGAATCGGAGTTTCACGCCGAAGCGCATGAGCAATTACGACTTGCGAGTGAAGAACTTGCCCAGGGTCCCTACGCGGCGGCTTTGAGGTGGATTCGAACCCGCAACCCTACGCTGCAAGGCACCGAACATGAAATTCCCTATACCACCGCACCTTATACGATAAGTATTTTATTTCAAGGGTCAAATAAGGACATTTCTTGCTATGCAAATTGTCCAATGCATTTAGGCTTCACAATAATGGTTATAGGCCAGGAGCATTAGCTAAAAGGTGGAAATAGCTGATAACAAGCTGAATTTTTCAGGATAGGTCCAGGAATATGAGTAGAATAACATATTAAAAGTCCCCGAAAATCCCCTTGGAGCTCTTTCAGAAATCCAAGATGGCTTCCAAAATGGCCGTCATTTTCCATTAGCATCAGTTAGAAGGTGAAAATAGCTCGTAAGAAGCTGAATTTTTCAGGATAGGTCCAGAAAAATGAGTAGAATAACATACTAAAAGTCCCCGAAAATCCCATTGGAGCTCTTTCAGAAATCCAAGATGGCGTCCAAAATGGCCGTCATTTTCCATTAGCATCACGTAGAAGTTGAAAATAGCTCATAAGAAGCTGAATTTTTCAGGATATGTTTAGGAATATGAGTAGAATAGCATACTAAAAGTCCCCGAAAATCCCCTTGGAGCTCTTTCAGGAATTCAAGATGGCGTCCAAAATGGCCGTCATTTTCTATTAGTATCAGGTAGAAGGTGAAAATAGCTCGTAAGAAGCTGAATTTTTCATGATATGTCTAGGAATATGAATAGAATAACATACTAAAAGTCCCCAAAAATTCCTTTGGAGCTCTTTTAGAAATTCAAGATGGCGTCCAAAATGGCCGTCATCTTCCATTATTTTCATTATCTTGCAACCTTAGAAGTTAGAATCTCCTCTTAAAATCGTTCACCCAACAAACCAATCTGCCAGAGAATGGACTCTTTGTCTTATATGGTGGTCACCTACTTTAATCAGTTGTTTGGCCACAACCGTCGACCTAAGCTATGCTGGCGTATGTGAGTCTTATATTTCGTACATCCTGAAGCATTACGGAACTCAAACGACTGTGGTGTTCGATGGATTATGGTAATACATCTTCAACGAAGGTAGTTGAACATAAACTGAGAGCCCTGAAGTGTACATCCACAGGATCCACTTATATAATATTTAACGATAACATGCCAACCACCACGACCCAAACAGCATTCTTGGCTAATGGTAACAATAAGAAGAGACTGACGCTACGTGAAAAATGGTATTGGCTGGCATACGTGTCAAACAGACAGACGCAGACACTCTTATTGTTTCAACAGCGCGCTAGCTGTTGCAGAGTCAGAAGAACTCCCAGTTGTTGTCGTTGGTTCAGACACCGACTCACTTGTCATTATGGTGGCTCGGGCAACCACTACTACAGATACGTTCATGTTACGTCACAGCAATCCTGTCAACATACAGGAAATTCAGCATGCCATAGGAGACACTAGAAATCACTTGATGCTTCTATATGCTGTGAAAGGTTGTGTCACGGTCCCACCGCTGCGGAGCTGGCGGATTCAGCTCATGGCCGATTATTCGCGGCTATTAACGCAAATGAAAGCCATGTTCTGCGTGGACTCTTTCCTCCAAGCCGTCCCCTCTTCCGCTATAAGCTAAGACCGAGGCCACGCGGTTTCCTCCTCCCAACCAAGGACGATCGACATTTCATACCACGTGTATTATTTAAAAACATCTACTAAATACATTATCTCCGGTCTATACCATATTGGTTGCCCTAACTAACATTGCCACCAGCCTATGATTCTTCCTTAGTTAGAGTAGAGATAATATTTGCTATCTCAACCCATTTAATAACTAACTGTCAGAGCTTAGACAATTTTTCCTATCTGTTACCTGTAACAAGTTGCGACCTGTCAGCTTGGTGTTGTGAATAAACGAAATTGATTGATTGATTGGTGTCTGCAATCTATCGTCAAGGAAAGCGTTGAGTTTTCAACATAGTGCACAAGAAATGGGACTTTCACTTGTTAGATACCTTTACAATCAATAGAAGCACCCATAAAGAGGTGAAAAGAGCTGGGCAAACCTTTATTCTTAAGCTCTATGGGGTAAGAAATTGTGAATCACTTGATGAATACCGCCACATCGCATACAAACGGGCAATCGGTCACAATTCCCTCAGTTCATCATTTCAGCTAGCAAGTCTACCTCCAACTAGTGCTGCAGCAAAGCAGCATTCGTTCCGTACTTATTTAACGGTTCAAGAATGGATGGGTAATAATATGCCTCCAACAGATTGGGGTTGGCGATACAGGAAGGAACTCCTGCACCATTGGAACAGACATCTCTGTTGCATCTGACACTATGCTCAACATGGTATCATGTGGGTGCACAGCTGATGGTTGTAGCAACATGTCATGTAGTTGCAAGAAATTTGGACACTATTGTACCTCGACGTGTAATCAATGCAGTGGTCAAACCTGCAACAACACTCCGCCGATATTATTAGATGCCAAAGATGATCAGATTAACACTTCTAAAATGAAAAAAATTTCATTTTTATTATCATTTGTCATCGTTCTGGCTACTTAGGATTATGGACACTATTGTTTCTTGTGACATAAATCATATGTTAGACACTTCCACTTCGATTCTAACTTCTTAGTTTGGAAGATAATGATAATAATTGAAAATGACGCCATTTTAGACGCCATCTTGGATTTATGAAAGAGCTCCAAAAGGATTTTCTGGGACTTTTAGTATGTTATTCTACTCATTTTTCGGGAACTATCCTGAAAAATTCAGCTTCTTACGAGCCATTTTCAACTTCTACCTGTGCTAATGGAAAATGACGGCCATTTTGGACGCCATCTTGGATTTCTGAAAGAGCTCCAAGGGGATTTTCTGGGACTTTTAGTATGTTATTCTACTCGTATTACTAGACCTATCCTGAGAATTTCAGCTTCTTACGAGCTATTTTCACCTTCTAACTAATGCTAATGCAAAATGACGGCCATTTTGGACGCCATCTTGGATTTCTGAAAGAGCTCCAAGGGGATTTTCGGGGACTTTTAGTATGTTATTCTACTCATATTCCTGGACCTATCCTGAAAAATTCAGCTTGTTATCAGACATTTCCACCTTCTATCACATTTTGATCTAATGCTCTTGGACTATTAGTGTGAAGCGTGAAGACTGGGAAAAGAGTTTTTGCAGGAAATGAGTGATTAGGAAGTATATGTAAGGATTGGAATTATGGTAGGAGTACCCTGGTAAAAATTCCACGTGCAGGACTTCTACATAATGCAGAAGAAAAGTAAGTAAGTGTATTCGTTATTACACCACTTGCAAACGCACAAGTATGTCAGTTTCAATGCAGACTGATAACACAAAACACCTGCAAATCAATCGTGTGGGAAGTGCTAGTGCCTCATAGGCGGTAATTAGTGAAGCGTATGAGTGCGCGACCTGTTCGTATCTCATAGGCTTAACACGTCAACTTAACGCAATATTCAGCATTATGTTAATTGAGGTGTAGCTATTAATAGCTGCGGTCAGGTTGAGGTGTAGCTATTATTAGCCGCGTTCAATATAGATTCCTTGAGCCGCGGGTAATGTAGGCTACCATAGCCGCTTGACTTCCGGTTGTCGTCGAATGGTCGCTTAACGACTCAATTCGTTTTTATTTTCTCTTCTAATTTAAGTTTTATTCGGTTGTTTTTGTTTCTTTTAGCACAAATATATTCCGGAATATGACAAATATAAGCGTAAATGCTTAAATTAATCTGGGAATACGTTATAAGTCAGAAAATAATTTAGGACGCTAAAATACACGTTTACTATATATATATATATATATATATATATATATATATATATATATATATATATATATATAATTTATATATATATATATGTATATATATATATATATATATATATATATGGACAAGTATGGAAACATAGAGAACCTATACTTTCAGTCCTCAGTATTTCCAAGTACTTACACTTACAAAGTTTGGTACGGTAATATTGGAGCTTCATCTTCACGTGTTTGACGCAAATTTAATAATTGTCAATTTCCTTCACACTATCAAAAACAGTAGAATTATCGTGTTTGAACTCGCGCCTAAATATTCGTCATCACCTATAGAAACATGCTTCATAGGACTGTCTTCCCCATTCCCTTCGTCTTGAGTCATTTGCCCTCTCATCTTCCTAGTTCCTAAGACTCCTCAAGACTTGTTTTCCGTTTGTTAAGTCATGATCAGGCACTGACGGGTGTCGAGAGCGCTGCTGTTTCTGAGCGGCGCTGTGTAAATATACGATTACAATTACAATATTAATAAGTTAGTTGTGAAAGAAAAATGGTACGTAAGCAGCCACCCCATTGCCTTTTTTTAGCTCATGCTTCCTAAGTTATGCTTATGCTACCAGGTATAGATTTTCTGCATGAGGCGCTGATTGAAGAACAGGACGACTGTCAAATTGTCAATACATTCGTGATCATAATAATCTGCAATTTACTTTGTCGTTTAACGTATAAGGGCAATTTTGTAAAAATACACGTAATATGATGAATGTCACCGTCATTATTAAAACGATAAATAATCAAGAGTCTACTCTACTCCTTTTCAGTATTCAGAACTTCTATTATTTAAGAAGAAGTTTGTGTTAAATGTTAAAATGTTTTCAGTGCTCAGCGAAATTGTTCTCGTTCCAAGCAATACAGCTGTCGTGGCAGGCGAAAAGATGAACATGAATTGTCTAATGAGTAATGGCTCACTAGTCCGCAAATGGTCATTCTACAGTTCTAGCCGGTCCGTTCCAACCATTTATATACACGGAACAAACAGATTCCACGAGGATTTTAGACACTTCAGCGTCAAAATAAATGCGAATGGGCCAGTGGTCATTTATGCTAACTCAACAAGATCAAGCGACGCTGGAATCTACACATGCTATTGTGAAATTGATGGCAAAGATGTCAAATACAGCGCACATTTGATTGTTATAGGTAAGAATAATCGTACAACGATTAAGTTTATTATAAGCAATATTATTGCTACTGTTTCCATTATTATTATATTTTATGCCCCGAGGTACATAGGGTCCCTCAGGAACTTAAACATTAATCTAAAAAGTGAAATAACGTCTGCAACGTCACCTGTTCGTCGAAGTCCAGTGCGGAAGATGTTACTCGGAATTGAACCGTGCGCTTAACCAGGGACGTCCATCCCCCTTACGCCTATGAAGCATTCCCCTTATGTCATCAGATTGCCTCCCCCCCCAGACGACCGCCCAGACGATTGTCGACAAAAGAGAAAATGTCGATTATCAAATTTGAATCACGATTTTATTGTTGAATTATTCATTGAATTCTTTATTGAATTCTTTAACTTTTAATTCACTAATCAGCAACATTATGCATTATAAAATATGAAGGCTTGTACACAGACAGAGGCATACTGCCAGAGCGGCGAGACAGTAGGCCTACTGGCAGGCTATAGTTGCTCAGTTTTTTCATTTCAGAAATTAACCGATGTGTTTTTCATTTGAAAAATGCATTTCTTTGTTTCAAAAATAATAAAATCAATGAGCAGACGTTTAATGTAAAAAAATTTATTTCCCCTAAAAAGCCAATGAAGATTTCTGCTTCATTCCCCCCATAGGATGGACGCCCCTGCGCTTAAGAAATTTTTGACGCGCGCAAAGTGACACAGAAATGCGAATGCGGTTAGTCAGTGACCAGATGAGGTCCGGTTGGACAGTCAGAAAGAATTAGTAAGTTTCTTTACAACACGGAAAGAGTCGAGGCATTGGAGAAACATTGGTGGTAATCGGATCCATTTCTTGGGACACGGTGTGGAAATCATTAGTGCCCTTTGCAGTTTTGCATTGTAGTTCAGCCAAGAGACTCCTCAAGATTGCAGGCCGTGGGGAAGTATCTAAGGAGAAACTATTGGTTGAAGGTAGGCCTACGTAGGAGTTCGTATAATATGGCAAAATCCTCAGTCTACTTAGGTTTTGTAAGCCAGTTAAAGTCTTATCAAGAATTGTACAGGAAGCAAATTAGCTGACCGAGTGTGATTAAAGGCTTTGTACCACCACATAAGACTCCTATTTCCTCGGGGCTGTCACGCTGAGAGCGCCTCTGAATAGTTAGTAGGCCTACTGTAAGAGGCGCTTTATAAATTCTCAGATACGAAGCGATACATAAGCCATGGAAAGAAGCGTTGAAGTTTTTTGACTTCAAGATCTTACATGTATATAGGCCTACCTGCAAACGCAATGTGGACATAATCAATGTGAGAGCAGACAAGAGAGCAGACTATAATTATGGTCTATGACAAATCTCTGGTGAAAACAGGCTTTATAAATGTGACGTATTATCACTGATGTAATAGAAACAAGATTTGCAAAAGTTTTCTTATTTGGGGTTGAAATGTGAGCTTACTGTCTAGAATCATACCAAGTGTTTGGGCACGCCGACAAAAGAGCGCCCGACAAAAGAGCCCCGACAAAAGAGCGAAGGGATCTATCAACGGGACAACAAGCAAAAGGGCCAATTTAAACAATTAGCATGTTACGGCCTATAGTTCTATGGGGTTAAGTGCGAAATTGTTTCAATCGGGCTCTGATTTAACATTTGATTTGATATTATACGTTCTAGTCAATTAAACCCCTCTTGTTGTTCGGCCCTTTTATCGGAAATCGTTGAGCGCTGCTTACAACTTTTCTTATAAATGGCCGTGAAGATTTCCAGTGACCAAAGAAATGAGCATGGGGAAGGTTGAACTGTAACTTTCTAGTTGACTTTTCGTTGAACAGTTTTAGTATTAAATTCAGACATTTATTTAGTACCGTATTAAATTCTCTTTTCTTCATAGCACTTTGTTGAATAAATTGCACTAGGATTAATCTTTTTGGTTGCTTTGATTTATAATCTTAAAAGTACATGTGTGGTCGTCTCAACATCGCTCTTCTGTCGGTCGCTCTTTTGTCGGCGCTCTTTTGTCGGCGCTCTTTTGTCGGTCGCTCTTTTGTCGGCGCTCTTTTGTCGGCGCTCTTTTGTCGGTCGCTCTTTTGTCGTGCCACCAGTGTTTTGATAATGTTTAATGTTATGCGGGGCTGAAATTGTATTGTATTGTATTGTATTTTAACACTTGTTATATCGCCCCTACCAGATTGCCCATTCAGAGGCGCTCCCGACTACTGCGCGGACGCTGAATCGGAGTTTCATGCCGAAGCGCATGAGAAATTGCGAGGGAAGGACTTGCCCAGGGTCCCTACGCGGCGGCTTTTGAGGTGGATTCGAACCCGCAACCCTCCAGCTGCAAGGCACCGAACATACCCCTATACCACCGCGCCCCAGTATATTGTGTTGTGTTGTATTGTGTTGCATTGTACTCCACGTTTATATTGCGACCGAGCCACCCGCAGTAGGGCCTAAAGATCCGAGAAATTAATCTATGAAAAACCGACCAACCGGGAAGCGAACCCGGGCCGCCAGCGTGACGAGCGGGCTACCAACCCACTTGGCCACTCAGTAAGATTACTGTATAGAGTAACTCCATTTGTTCATCCTATAGTTCATCTTCTTCTTGAGGGAATTCTGTTACGGATTGCCAATAAAACACACCCATCTCAGCGTTTTCCTCGAATTGGTAGATATTAATCGTATGCAAACCCATATGTCTACCAACACTCTGATCTCTTAATTTCAATCTGCATATCGTGAGTTTCATTCAACTGCACTTCTTGCTGCTCATAATGATATCATGCGCTCAATGGACAAAGGCAATGTGTCATCACTTGTTCTTCTGGACTCGTCTGTTGCTTTTAATATGTAGACCATTCTCTTCCATTTCATTTTCTCCAGCACTGGATTGGGGATATCTGGCTCTGCGTTGAATTCGTCTAATATAATATCCACACACGCAATCAGCATATTTATATGGTAATTATTCGTGTAGTGTCTGTTGACATGTGGTGTTTCGCAGGGCTCTGTGTTCTTTTGTTTACATTATACACACCACTAGGCTACTACTTGAAACTTTTCCTGGATAATCATTCGCTGGGATCATTTGTGTACTGATGCTTTCAAAATTTGCATCTCAATTCACAGTTTGTTTTCTGATTCGTATGTTTAACTGTTCTCCACTTCCTTTGTAACATTTAATCAAATTAACGGTGGCCAAATTATGTCAAATTATATAGACCATTAGTACCTCCCGCACAGAGCATGTGCGCTCTAGTTCGGCAAATGTCCTTTTGGAGAAGAAATTATTTGCTTCCCGCATACCCCTCTCTTGTATAATTTATCTATCCCTTTTGTTACATTATGCAATCACATTAATTTTGGTTTCCCGTTAGACACGGGCCATGAAAGCAATTTTCACAATAGCCTGAATGCCAGATGCAGCACAGCCGGACCACACATCCCAGTAAGCCTTCCGTGCTAGCCTTTCCATCATGGGCATCAGATGGGATCCATGTGGTCTCTATACGGGTCCCATATGGAAATATGAGTCCTATAATTATGTGTCCCATGTAGGCATGCTGGCATAGTTATTACGTATAAGATCTAATTATTACAAACTGAAGTTTTGGCTTGCTCACAAAGCATCATTTTAACCCATTAGTGCCCAAACTGTCCCCAAGTGGCCAATCTTTATGATACTTGGGAATATAACAAATGATGCTAGGGTAAGGTCCCTGGAACTTGTATTTATGTGATACCGCGATCAGCCGCTAGATGGCGTGCTGTTCCCATTTGGGAACATTGGGCACATATGGAGTCTGTTCCCATTTGGGAACACCATGCAAATTTATGGCAGATAATCTGTTAAATTTGCGGTTTTCAGCTACTACACTAGTTTAACTTTATGCATACCACAGGCTGCATTGCTAGAGCAATAAAACTAAGCATCAATGTTGAAGTAACTAGTTTTCAGAAGTTATAAAGCAGTGCCAAGGATGACATTGCCATTCGTAACAATCTCATTCTGCGACTGAACACAATGATCATATGCAATTATGCATACATGTAAACATATTCCAGGTTTTCTCTACAATGCCTTCCAAGAGACTGACAAATGTGATGATATGATAGTATATCATACTACTGCTCGTAGTGTAGATGAAGTAAAACCATGCACTTTATGCAGTACAACCCTGTATTCTTCTAACACCATCGACATCTCGCTTGTCTTGCACTTGGAACCCAGATGATGATCGACTCCATCGAAGCGAATGTCACTGACTTAGTGGCTATTTGATAGAGCTGTTGGAGGCGTGTCCAATCGTTGTGTGGTATTGTTCACAATTTGCCGTCGTAACGCCAGGTGATCAGATAATTCACCGACTTCAACGTGCAGACTCCAGGCAGCAACAACAGCCATGTTCAAACGGTTGATAAAGAGTGGCACCACCACTTCTTGGATCGAAACACGAGGTGATACTTAGACATGAAGGGGTCCAGAATGCCCACAACACCCATGTGAAGAGTATACTTTATAATGACAGCTGGTTGTTTTATATCAACCACATACTTTTTGGCTGAGCTCCAGCTTTTCAAATGGCTCTACTGCAATGAAATTGGTAGCGAAAGTCACACGCTGGTTGTCGTGCCATCTCACAGCTGTCACATAAAGAAGTTGTCGTAGTAGACCTCATGGCACGTGGGGTTGGTAATGCAGTTGGGTAGACAAGTAACAACGTGTTGACTGAGACCTTTCTTTAGGCCTACAGCTGAAAAAAGCATTACATAAGGTGTGATTGTTGTGTAAACTAAAAATTCTAATTTATCTCATATTCTTTTATAAATATAGACAGTAGTAATGCACTCGATGCGAAGTTTTCAATAGGCTAACTCAATGAAATTCTCCATCATGTTCCCAAATGGGAACAGACTACATTTGTGCCCAATGTTCCCATTTGGGAACATCAAAGATTTACTAAACATTTCTAACGCAAAACATTTGAATTTTAAATGCACATTTGGCATAACAGTAGCTAATTAATGTTACACTTAAATCACATAAACACTTTTACAATTTAAATTTTCTTACCTTATATGCAGATGAGAAACCGAAAGCAGCCCAATTTTGACAAAACCCGAAACTTCAAAGATGGCTGCCGCACACTAAAAATTTCTGAAAACTCAAGATTAGGCTAAAATATCGTAGTTGGACTATTTAACAGTAAAAAGCTGCCCAGAGAAACTAAATAACACACTACACTTATTTTATACTTAAATTTATCTGCGTGTTCCCAAATGGGATCATTGGGCGTTAATGGGTTAAAACAACTACTAATTTAAAAAATCAGAGAACAGGCCATATGTATGCTGTTCATATTATTTCGTATTGTATTGAAACATTTATAAAGCGCCTGTGATAGTTTGAGTGGGCAAAGTCACGAGAGAAGAAATAGGTTTCGAGAAAAGCAAAGGAGAATGAGCGGTGACCAGCTAGAATTTGAGAGCGAGTAGCCTAGATGGAGACAGCGAATTCCAAGAGAGGGACCAATTTTAGGTTCCTAAACAAAATTATAACAATCTGCTGATAATCAGTGCTTTTTTCTAGAAAAAAAGGTTCTGGAACTGTATAAATTCAGAACAATTTTGGTCGTGTTTCGACGGGCTAAACCTCAACCTCTTATTTAAAATATATTAAAACTGGAAATTGAACTAATCTTATAAATAATAAATTTTAGCAGTAATAATTTTTTCGCGAGATAACGTTTTTAGAACACGTTCTCAATAGGTGTCCCATTGTGTAGGCCTACTACTAGTTACTTAAGTGCAGATTTATGTGCTGCCGTTTCCTTATGAACAAATATTTTTTCCCGTAAAGATCGCAATTGTTCTCTAGTAGGCTAGTGCCATTGTAAATAATTTCATGGTTTCCCATTCCTGAGATATCTTCATTCCCATCTTTGCCTCGACTCCGAGGTTGCCAACTTTTTCGCACGGAATACAACAAAGTTTTTTATTGCGATTAGATAGCCAGTCATGTTTTTTACACAAATAATTTCTTTGATCTAAAGTCCAGCAGGTAGGCCAAGGCCAGTCAGTGTCAGTTTTGTTCAATTGTAATGCCTGACGATTCAGGAATGGCATCCGACGGCATAACATTGGTTATCGTCTCTTCTAGCTGTGACCTTTGCCATTATTTCTTCACTTATTTAGCTTCTTTACTTACAGGAACATTGCTGTTTGATGATGACGACCATGGGTTTAATGAAAAATAAGTTGAAAACGTATATATTATTCAGACGTTGCATAGTTTGCGCTAAAAACACCGAGACGGCAGATCTCGCTGACAGGAAATGATTTATTTTAATGACGTCAAATCTGAGATCTGAGGCATGATGTATCGATGGATGGTGGACCATAGGGGCATTTTTTATGCTAGTATTTTTATTTTATATTATATCAATATCAATAAACACTGAAATAATTGAAATTATAATTAAGTAGATAAATAATTTATTATTGAAAATTTAAATATTACATAAGTTATTTTTTAATAGCTGAAAAAAGGTCCCGGAACGCCGTTCCGGAGCGTTCCGGCTGAAAAAAGCACTGCTGATAATCATAATCGTCATTGTCAGTTCTAAGCAACAGTGTATGTATGGTACTTTGCAGAATCGTGGCCAGTGTGTGAAAGTAACCTTACGAAGAACTATTCTCACAGTATGTTTGACGGTGATCACATCTGGATACAATGCAGCGTTAACTTCAGAGGATTCTTGGCGCCAAGAATGGAATGGATTCAACATGGAGATTTTAGACCAGATGGGAAAACAGTTACTGATGGAATTGAAGAAGTGCATAGTCCCAGTCAAAGCGTCACTTCAAAGTTGACCATAGCAGTAAATTCATCAACAAATGGTTCTTATTATTCGTGCAAAATCTATTTTGCCAACTATAGCGGCACAGAAGTAAAGACAGCCAAAAATGTTCCAAACTTTACCTACACGTGGAATTCAAGTGTCATACACATTTATGCAACGCATTCCTCAAAGCAATATGTTTTCTCAGCACCTGATGAAGGAACGTCTTCAGCAGTCACGTCATCAACTACTGAAAAACCATCCTTTGTGGACTGGTGTAAGTTTTCATAGTCAAAATATTAGCGTGTTTGGAGTTGTGTTGCTAGGAGTCGTGGACGTGGTGGATGTCGTGGTGGTGACGGTGATGCTGGTGGAAATGGTGGTAGTAGTAGTAGTAGTAGTAGTAGTAGTAGTAGTAGTAGTAGTAGTAGTAGTAGTAGTAGTAGTAGTAGTAGTAGTAGTAGTAGTAGTAGTAGTAGTAGTAGTAGTAGTAGTAGTAGTAGTAGTAGTAGTAGTAGTAGTAGTAGTAGTAGTAGTAGTAGTAGTAGTAGTAGTAGTAGTAGTAGTAGTAGTAGTAGTAGTAGTAGTAGTAGTAGTAGTAGTAGTAATAATAATAATAGCAACAGCAGTAGTAGTAGTAGTAGTAATAGCTGCAGCAGCAGCAGCAGTAGTTAAATTAGTAGTAGTAGTTACAGAAGTAGTAGTAGTAGGTGTAGTAGTAGTAGAAGCAACGGCAGTAAGAAGAAGAAGCAGAAAATAAGAAGAAGAGGAAGAGGAACAAGAACAAGAATAAGATCAACAACAGAAACAACAACAAGCTTATCTGCGCAGGCCAATAGATTGGTTCGATAAATTGCCCTTCAGGAGAAAATTCATTCATTCCTTGGAAAATGTGTAAAGCGCCCCTTCTAAATTTCTACTAAGAGGAGCTACCGAGGAGCTACAGACCCAACCCCGGCGGAAAAGGACATACTGTCATAAAATGTGTCAGAAAGAACCCTAGGTAGGAGTCGCAGCTCCAGAGGGAGCCCATTCCTAACAGTCGGACCAACGACAGAAAATGCTCGACGCTGCATAATAGAGATACGCGCAAAAGTTGGTTGAATCAACAGCCTACTACGAGCCGCAGACTGAATAGAGCAACGGCCATGAAAACCCAAAGTAGAATGGCAGAGCTCATGCATGCAAATAATCAGAAGCCCTGCCCAGTAAGCATCGCCAAACCATAGCAGAGATCCTGTAGCCTATACACTGAGGCGTGGATGGCATATGCAGTAGGGTGATTCAAAAAAAAATTTGGGGAAAGTTAATGAGCATAGTTGCTAATTTTGTTCCTTTTGTTTACAGAATAAATTCTGTATAAAAAATTTCAAAATCAAATGCATTTTAGAGGTCGCTCAATGAGCACAAAAGTTTCCATACAGTCGTATTCAAGTTACAAATTGAGGTGATGGCCATATGATATATTACACACAATAAAGTTGAATAGCATGAATCACAGATTGATTAGTAGCTCGAGGTAGTCACAAGAAAACAGATATTCATCCGCAACATCTATTGATTAAAAAAGTCTTTAAAAAAGTCTGCAATAATTGTAGACTTTTATTGTAGAATTATTCACCAGGAATCCTCCGCTGCCTGATCTGCTTGTTCAACTGCAAGTCATTAACTGGTGTATCAGATGCCACCGGACTAGCTCTTCGTGCTCTCACGTTTATATTACTTGCAAATAAACAGAATGCACTGACATTTCTTCTCTCAGAGGCAGTCAGTTGAGTTTGATCCATAAAAATATTGGTCTCCATGCAATAAATGACAGTAGTCATCCAAGCGGCCAAATGCACCTGACTGTCTGAAACGATACATCCAATCACCGACCGTCTCTCCTCGAATTCCACAATTCCATCACTTCCTTGTAATTGTCTCTTGAAAGATAATCTAGTCTTAACATAACATAACATAACATAACATAACAAGGGTTTTAAGTGGTTCAGAAGACGTTTAGTCTGTGTTAGAACCACTGTAATTAACCTGGAACATGGTTAATAGCCCAAATTTCCTAGCTTCTTCTTAAAAGCTGTGATAGTGTCCACTGAGACAGTACTATCATCCAAACTATTCCACAAATCTACAACTCTTGCACTGAAGCATTTCTGCCCTAATGTCCCTTTTGGTTTCTTAAATAATTTATACCTATGTCCCCGAGTTGCCTTGTTTGGTGCTAATTCAAAAACTTCTCCTTCTGCACTGCCTCCTTTCCAGTAATAATCTTGTAGGCTTCAATTAGGTCTCCTCTGCTCCTCCTTCTCTCCAATGTTGTTAGTCCACACCTTTTCAACCTTTCTTCATATCCCAAATCCTTGTAGCCCCGAATCATTTTTGTAGCTCTTCTTTGCACCTTCTCCAGCTTTTCCATGTCCTGTTTCAGGTAAGGACTCCACACCTGGATGCAGTATTCCAACTGTGGCCTAACCAGTGATTTGTATAGCCTCAATATTGTATCCTTATCTCGGGTGACTATTGTCCTTCTTATCATGCCTAAAGTAGAGTTAGCCTTTTTGATGCTTCAGCACATTGCCTTGAGGGTTTTGCGCTCTTGTACATAATCACTCCCAAGTCCCTTTCTTCCACACTCACTTTCAACACCATACCCCCCCATTTCATATGAAAACTCGCTGTTTCTCTTCCCCATATGCATCACTGAGCACTTTTCCACATTAAAGAGCATCTGCCAGTCCTGTGACCATCTGAACATTCTTCCTAGATCTTCCCGTAGTATCTCCGCTTCTTTTTCGTTTCCCACTGCTCTACATAGTTTGGTATCATCTGCAAATTTAGAAATTTTAGATAAAATCCCATCATCTATGTCAGATGATTGCAAGCGATGAACAGTTGAAATTACAATGGGCCTTCATCCGCATATTAACAGTTTGCTTAAGTAATGGCAGCTACCAAGACTCTGCTTTGAAAAATGTAAGTTTTTTTGTCTGCTGTATCTTCTTGTAAATTTTCAAGAGGGGTATTCAACTGTTTTTTGTTGTACAATGGGATCTTGACTTCATAGCCAAATTCATGTTTCCATCGTCGTCATCATCATCATTATCGTTTTCGTCATCATTCACGTTGCTGCTTTTGCAATCCTAGTTGCCCGATTAGGCCTACTTGAAACTTCAGCTGATTTTCTTAGCATTTCATGCTTCTACCTAGGTTCAAGTCTGATCGTGTGTTTTGCAACTCTTGCCTCATTCTTACTAACATCCTTGTCATCAGCCATGCTCATTTTTCGTGGTTCTCGCTGACCTGCCAACCAAAAACCACTTATTCTCATCAATTTTTAGAACATGATCAGTTTGCTAATTGGCAATATGAAAAATCATAGATTCTGACTTCACTTTTCAACATATGCATCTGTCGTTTCTGTGACTCAGAGTCCCTGTTTTTACATTTCTTGATCAAATTATACTCCTCCACTAGACCCTTTGCTTTTACACTATCTTCGACTAAAATGCTGTAAGAATTCTAGCTTTGTTCCAAATTCAGATAAACTTGATAATCATTGCATTCAAACTCTCTGACAGTCTTCTTCAAAATCTTGTGATGATAGAAAACGAGAAATTTGTATAGTGTGTGGCCTCCTGTAGGCAATACATTAATAGGAAGGGTTGCTTCTGGTTTCCCAATTAACCTGACTTCAGTCTTCAACCTTGTCGCAGAAGTGCAACAGTTTTCTTCCAATTACACTGCTAGCTGTAATGCAGTAAGCAAAGCCATTATCTATATTCTGTCGCAGCTAGGTCTATATAAGAATGACGCATAAACGAATAAACTGCTGAAAGCCAGTTTTCATTATCTTTTAAATCATACTTCGAAAAATGGGATTCTCACAAAAATGACATTAATTTTATCAACTGAAGATTTAAAAAACTTCAATTTCAGCATAAAGTGTATTAAAACAATGCTTTTAATTTTCTATCTCACACTGTCTAATACAAATCCTATACGGCTAAAAACTATGCAATTGTAACTTTTTTATATAAATATGTGAAATTATTCCTACTTCTTAACAATGACGTCACAGCTCTGAATAAATATTGCAATTCAAAAGGCTTCATGGTAATATACAACAAAGTAAGAATTAATTGTTTATGTATGGCCTATGACTATGTACATAATTCTTCCTTATAGGATTGTTGCCCAATGTAATTAGGTATCCGTTGAATTGAGCGCGCCCATTTCGCCGACCTTCATCTCAGCGACCTCAATTCGCCGCCGCGAAACTGAGCGCCGACACAATTCGGCGCCATCAAACACAGCGACTACACAATTCGCCGCCATTCATTTCAGCGCTGCTTCAATACTAAATACCGGGCGTAAACAACAAGTGTTCTTGACTAGAACTTCAAAGCAAAATCAAAGCAAAATTGTTCTTAATAAGGCGGGGTTTGGCGGGTAAACTTGCGCTTTAGGGGTCCCGAATAATGACACCCATATTCGAGGGGAGTATGTATTATAATCAGCCTAGTTCAATGAAGAAGTTTAGCACTAATGGCGTCGTGAGGGTCGTTTAGGGTCAGGTTAAGCGTCGTGAGGGTCGGTTAGGGTCAGGGTTAGGGTTTGTGTTGTCATTAGAAAATCTTCAAAATCGGGACCCCTAAAGCGCAAGTTACAAAAATAAACTTTGACATTGTTATCATAAGAGTCGCTTAAATGAATGGCGGCGAATTGTGTAGTCGCTGTGTTTGATGGCGCCGAATTGTATCGGCGCTCAGTTTCGCGGCGGCGAATTGAGGTCGCTGAGATGAAGGTCGGCGAAATGTGCGCGCTCAATTCAACGTAAACCATGTAATTAAGATTGTTGCATTCCAGTGTCTCGTCAATGGCAATTTCGTTGTTTATTCAAATAGACCCCTCTCAGATTTCAGGGCATTGAGCGACCAGTAAACATTCATAGATTACAGTAAAATTTTGCTGAATTGTTCAGAAAAACCAAAGGAACAAAATTATCTACTATGTCGATCAATCAGGAAAAATAATGTTTTCCCCATGGTGACGTGAATCACCCTAATATGCAGGACATTCCGTATGTAATCCAATACATGTCCAAGCTTAGCAATGCCTCCTGTAGCTGTGCTTCTTTGTCGCTGTCTATCCTCCAATTACACAATGTAACAAATTTTTATAAAAGTTTTGTTTCGCTTCTGTTTTTAATGTTTCTTTATGAAGTTTGACATGCTGAATTCGAAAATCACATTACTTTTTGTGTACCATCAACGGTGCTCATAAAAACTAAGAAAATATATTGACAGCATATAACAGCTAATCTGCTATTATTCGTGCATAGAAATTACATGGTACATGCATAATACTGAGCTAACAATAGCAGTTTACCATAAAGAGTTGCTACAAGTGAGTCGTCCAAAACTTCATAAGTGTACGTTGGATCGTTTTTGTCTTTTATGACTAGTACTTTCCTCACAAACCAAGTTCCAGACGTAGTCACCCATCATCGCTTCATCCCACATTCCCTGGTATCTTTTCTCCATCAGCTGTCTGTGCTGATGGAACTTCTTGCAGAGCTGTCAGTAAACAGGAGCCACTGGTCTGGTTGGTGTCTTATACCTGGTGCTTTAAACCACCCCATTATGTCGGTACAGAAGCAGAGAGAGGGTCTGCCATGGAAAGGGACTGGGCATAGGCTGTATGTCTTTTGCGCTCCTTTGAAATTTTCATTTCTGGGTCCAGTCGATTCCAATACTTCAGTCTGGACACCAACAGCTCTGCAGCAGATTTAGGAAGATTTAAGTCTCTTACTAGATCATCAAGTTCTTGCTGAGTTGGGAAGGAGGTTCTCCATGTGACTACGCTTTTTCTTCATCTTCCCAGACGTCATCAATATCTGACTTTTATATTTGTCTGATTCAATTGCGAATTCACCAGCTGGAGGAACCGGAATAGGCAGGTGTTCATAATGCAGTACTGGTGCAATAGATGATGGTATATTTGGATAACATAGTTTCTTCTTATCCTGTTTTTTTATAACTAGTTGAGTCCACCATACAGAAGTAACAGTCGCTTAGATGGTTCGTCGGTTCTAGCCAGACTTTTGGAACCGCAAATGGCATACATCTCCGGCTACCTCACATCCATCCTTCCAGCGTTGATTAGCAGCAACCACAGATTACATGAGGTGCCCATGGCTTGTCCTGGTCGCCAATCGGCATGCCGAAGTACCCTTCATATGCGATGTAATATTTCGTGTCTTTCGAAATAGTACATTTTACTTGTGTCAGACCAACATAATGTCCGCACGCATCACAAAACAGTCAGCTGATATCTTGCAATGTCTAGACTCTAGAGAACATTATTTTCTATAGGAACTGGTAACTGATATGTCACTGTGACTGCTATTTCAGTACTGTCGGACTCACAAAACGCAGGCTTTCTATGCCCACAAGAAAGGCTCGACTAGAATGTTCGAGAAAGTACAATAAGAGTAGCCTATTCCACAATGCTGTGGAATGTTCCAGAAAACACTAGAACATAGGAGAATATTCCACACTATCACAGAAGCTTCCAGAATGTTCCCATCCATGCAAAATAAAAATATCAGAAAAAACCCTACGAATTTAATAAAAAAAACTTAGCTGTACTAAACCAATATTTCATAATTAATCATAGAAAGTCTGAAATTCACTTGACCTAAATATATACCAAAATATTGATGCTGCATAAAAATAAATAATACCATCATAATTACCACCACAGAATTACAGAGGAACCATAAAAAAATTAAGTGAAACAAATTTTTGTTACATTGTGTTACCAAACCTACCTCCCCAGCTCCTCTAGAGAGTTCTGTTCATGATCTGTGCCTCCTAGAATCATCGTGTTCTACAGCCCGAGGGGACCTTCTATACCTCATGAGTGAATCAGAGAACTTGCCGGTTACTTCCAACCTTATGCCGTTGCCAAATTCTGTTGATTGGTAACGGAGACAAGTGTACACAAACAACTTGCACAGGGTCCGCTCAGGTTGCTCGAAATGCAATCGTTGGATTACTGACCTAGAACGGTGCCGAATAGACTAACGAGTCGGTAGTAAGTAAAAGTAACGCACAATAGCCTACAAATGAAATAAGTGATAGTAACAATTTAAACAAAGTTGTATAGCATTCGCATAATAAAAACCACTCTTGGCAAAGGCATCAACGCTAAGTAGGGTAAGGTCACGTGGCCCGGATGGCATGTTCCATGGGGTGACATGACGTGGAGAGAGGAGGTATTGAAGGCTGTTATATGGGTTTAATAGGACTGATCGGAAAAGAGCAGTGTTCTTCAAAAGAAGGAGAGTCAACAGGATTGAACGGGTCAAATTTCTTAGAAGACCATTAAGGCGATTGCGCTCACATACATTGGGGAATCCCACCAAACGGGAGAGGCGTAGATTAACTGTGCGAGGGTAGCTCGATCTATGTGAAACAGTCATTGGCCAGGTAACTAAAACTGAAAGAGTGAACATGGATTGCCAGGCATTACGGCAAATTGTGTCAATGTGTGCCTCAAAGCCAATCCGATCAGAGATGGCGACAACCTGAATGACCATCTCGTGGACCTTCTTTATACCAGGCATGGCAGGAGGGAGGGCAATAGGTTTGGACTTCGGTAGCCTAACGACTATTTATCTGGACTTAGAATGATTCAATTTAATGTTACTGATGGATGCATGTCGAGACAGGGCTTACGGTCAAGTTCAGAAAGAGTGCTGTCAATGTAGGAATCAGGAATCAACAAGCAGCTATCGTCAGCATATCAGTGGAGACGATTTCCATTATGCTTTGGTTTAGGTTAGAAATGGGTATGAAAAGTTTATGTTTCCAAGGCCAGAGCCTCGAACTTTGCTTACATTACGGTTAATGATACAGAGGAGAGAGATTTAGTGCAGTGCTGATGCTCATGCAAGAGAGCAAGGACCTAATAATATAAAATATCGGGAATGGGTTGGCCTGCTAATTGATCGGCTAGGTGCTTGTGCCTAACCGTAACAAAGCCTTGTTGAAATCTGAGGCAGAGGAGCCTTACATGTGGTTCAGATTTGTGCATGGATTGAAGTACTGTTCATGGGTTATGGACACCAGTGCAGCGGAGGTGGACCTCGACGGGCAACAAGCAAATTGGTCCGTAAAGGTTCGGTTGGCGCTGGGTTGTGATAAATGGGTAAAACTTTCTACGTAGCCTACAACCATTTTTCTAATATGCGTGAGAGGATGGAAGTGATGGATATGGGTCTAAAGTCAGATTCTTTTACTATTTTGATAAAATTATCATACATATTACTATTACAGTAGATTTATATAGCGCCCCTTCAAGACAGTCTAATCAGGAGCGCTCCCAGCCCAACCTCGATCAAACAGGACAGTCCTAAGGCCAGAGAAGAACTGAGCAGAGTGTCCTATTGAGGTCAGACCCAGTGACACCGTAAGCCCATTCCAGGTCACTGGGCCAGCCACAGAGAAGGCGCGGCGCTGTCGGATAGCAGTCCGAGCAAAGGGGACAAGGAACTCCGCGTGCACTGCTGAGCCACGACGCGGAACAGCCACAGTAGGGCAGCAGAGTTCCCGCAGATATGGAGCAGCCAGGCCCTCAGTGCAGCGCCGGACCAGTGCCGGTAGGCAATGCGCTGCGGATAGGGGAACCAATGGAGGCCATCATGCACGTACCCCGAGACTCGAGAGAACTTAGGGATGCGGCCCACAAGGCGGGCAGCCGTGCGCAGGATTCTGTCAAGGCATTTAAGCCGGTTTCACAAAATAGAGTATCCCCCATACATGAGCATCCCCTTAGCGAAATGGAGTATTCGGTTTAGTTTGCATTTTTGGCGGTTTCTAAGTGTATTCAGTCGTACTGTTTGGATTTATTGTGCACATAAAATATTTTAAGTTGCGTATCTTTAGTTTGTACGTCGACCTGAAATTAATCTACTTCGTTTTTGGTGATTTTGGCTGGATTTTCGTCGAGGCTATCGTGATGCGTATGATGATGGGGGGTAGAATGGTTTATCCCCTGGATACTCTAAACCGGTTTATTCCATCCGGGGTATAAATTCATACATTTCCCAGGATAGTCTTAGGACGGATACTCTATTTCGTGATACCGGCTAGCCGGGAGTCCATCATATATGGCGCTACAGTAGTCCAGACGGGAGACTACGAAGGAATGAGCCAGCGTAGAAGCAGCATCTGGGGAGAGAGAGCGGGAAATCACCCTGAGTTTGAGGACTAACGCAACAATATATGGTGTAAGGGTATCAAAGTCCGGCCCGCGGGATTTTCTGCCCCGCCGACGATGATTTTCTGGCCCACGAAGCCTTGCCTAAAGATTGCACAATTTGAGAATGACACTTCAAATTCGTCATCTTTCACTGCGTGTGATGAAGCCAAATAAAATTGCTTTGTTGGTATCAAGCCAGTCGATACTAAAACCGTACTCGGTTATAAAGGATTTGATCATGAAGATCAAAATTAAGACAGTTTTGATGCTAAAAATGCATCATTTAAGATATAATATTCAAAAATGTCTGGGACGGGCTCACCGAGCTCCCTCTCATACCCCCTATCCCCATTTTGCTCAGGCGCCTTTCGGCACCTTGTAGACAACAAAAGGTCAATTTATGGGGCAATAGATAGGTCACAGGTTTGCTTCTTCGCAAGGTCTGACGTCAGGGCGGCGTTCGTCACTGTCGACCACGATATCCTCCTTATGTCTTTCTGGTGGTCCTCTTGATTGTCTCTTTCCCGCATCAACGCTTCTTCTCTGTGGTTCATGGGTCCACTATGTCCACATGGGTCCCTGCGCGCTTTGGCCTGCCCCAGGGATAAGTTCAGGACCCCTTTATACATCATTCATACTGCTGATCTTGTTACCCTCCATGGCAGCTAGCGCTGTTCTGAGCCACTCATATGCGGATGACCTGCAGGAATATTTAAGACCCAGTTTATTCGGTTCGGCACAGGCCAACAGCTTGCCAAGATCTAATTGGAAGCCCTTACTTCAGCATAGGCCTACCCACAGTTTGCCTTCTCATCGTCAATCCGGGATCTTGGTGTAAGAGCTAACCTTTACACGACACATTCACCTGCTCTGCCGCGCCAGCTTCATTGGTCTCCTGTGTTTTTTTAAACTTTTAATGCGGCTTCAATACTTGTCCACTCCTTTGTTGTATCACCTCTGACTACTGCAGCGCTCTCTACTTCGGTGTCCCGGTGGCTAGGATTGGGTGCCTGGATCGGATTCTCGCACAGTCGAGCTCCTTATCGGTCACATTCTTAGATACGACAATGTCACTGACTACATTTGCGGGATGTTCCACACCCGCAGCGGATTACTAATCGGGTATCTGCCTTGGTGTGGCGTTGCCTGGCGGGTATGGCACCAGCGTACTTGCAGGAGCTTTGCTGCTGCAACCTTAATGACCAACGTCGTTGCACTCTCCGCTCATCTAAACAGGCTAAACTCCTTGTCTCCCGCTCTCGAACTTCTATTAGGCAGCGCCATGCTTTCTGTGTTGTTGACCCTGCAATTTGGATTGGGCTTCTGATGCTCTTCGCTTGGTACCCAGTGCCCTTGCCACCACGATTTATGCCAACATAGACTGTCCTTTTTAGCCAGGGCTGAGTCGGGAGCGCTTCTCAGTAGATAACCTGGAAAGGCGCTAAATATATCTCCGAAAAAACGAAATGAATTGATTGTTTTTGTCATGTTTGTTTAGATCTCGTGTCCTTGTCGTTAGTCGCTGCTCTGTCCATATTTTTCATTTTGATGGTAGTACGGGCCATCGTTCGCTGCATTCGCTTCAAGAAAACGGTTTCAGGTATTTCTATCCCGTTATGAGATTCTTTAGTTAGTGTGAGTTGTCTTCATTACTGCTCAAAGGAATATTTTTGTTCGATAAGCTTGTCAATTGCAATGAAAACCCAATACTGCAATTGATATTTTACTTAGTATTCAAGTAAGCAGTGGTTATTTTAAAGTAAATCCTGTTACAGGCAAACCATCGAGTGACATTACGTTTCATGTTAGCCTAATTGTTTGCGCTAGGCCAATTTTGGGCACATGATAGGCTTAAATGCGTTTAGTCGTAATGAAGGAGTCTTGACGCACTGTAATTTAGCTAACTACTAGGATATAAACAGCTTTCTACCAATGCTCTGTAATTGCGCCAGCTTTTCCGAAAACGGATATTATCATTGCACGATTGCGATAACCATAGGTTTCGACGAATATATGTTATAATATACACACACACTCATGTGAATGAGTTTAATGCGTGTTCACTATCGAGGCTACACTGTCTTGAGGTCTAGGATGTGGGATTAATCAGGAACGTTTATAATTGTTCCCCAAGGTCAATAGCGCAGTGTTCTGTATTCCTCCGGGATTGAAATGTACTGCCCGGTCTTACAGCTACGGATGGATCCAGAAGTCTGGGACGGGTACAATACATAATTATATCAAGAGTAGGCCCTAATCGAGAAACTTTTAGGATAGTTTTCGTAATTGGTGCCTAAAATATGAAAAGGCTACATCAGTTAACTGCACCAGAGAGCTCTACGCTTATGCTTCTAGCCCGTCTATCCGACGATCGATACGGATGGCGGTTTTTATGCCCTTTTTTCACTTGAAATGACCATTGATTGATGGCTTGTGCATTGTTAAGACGACTCTACGGAAGCCATTAGCCTGCATTAGATCAAAATTTCTGATGACTTGCTCTTTATTTATGAACATTTGCGTCAAATCAAGACGTATGGCTAACTTGTGCAACAATGTTGAAAAGCAACTCCTCCCTTAGAAAGTTTACCTCATAAATTCAAACGCTCCTAGGATAGAGTGGCTAAAGCGTCGGGTTTTCCCTCCGACTGACCTGAGTTTTAGTTAAACAAGGTTAAGGATAAATCGACATGTATCGCAATCTCGACTTTTTTATATTGAATCTGTCGGCCACCTTTCCAAGTTTCCGATCAGTTGAGCTTCGAATCCTAGATTTGTCCGATTTGTATCGTAGCGTTAACTCCAAAAAGGACACAACGTCTTCTATTTTGAGAGTAATTTTCCCACCGTTGTGTAAGTTGCGTTGGTATCGGAAATGTTTATGACGCCATATCGATCAGTCATCAGGTTGTTTTATGACTGGTTGGTGGGTTCGCATGCTAAGGCATAAGTTCCATGTGATAAAGCATTTTTGAGTTTTCGGATTAGTTAGATAGTTAGACATTTAATACCGTGCCTTTTAGTACATCTCAAAGGTGCTATCGAAATGATGTTAAAAAAGGTGTTCACTTGCTGATTACCAGATCATTACGCCTCAGCCACTAAGGAAACTATTGAAATGTCAACACAAGAATCAGCCTACGACACCATACAACACGCAATGAGTGACAACTACGAAACAATTGGCGAAGAAGAAACGGATTCTAGCGTCATACTCTCCTCTCGACCTCGCCTTGGTCTTCTGCCAACGCCAGGCTATGAGGGGTTAATGCCAGTGCAGCCCAGTCCACCAGCTACCTACAGCCGAATGGAAAACTACGCGACACCAGTCGATATTGCTTCTGATTCCACCCTTACAAAGGTCATAGTCGCCATTGAAGTTAGTCCAGAGAAGCAAATTGACGAGCTGAAAACTTGGAAAACGGAGTCAACGCCTAAAGCATCGCTAGTACTTGAAGCACCGACATACCTTGAAGTAAGGGAGTAAATCGTTGGCCGAAATGTAGGAGGTATTTTTTAGACGTCTAGGTCTATGACTTAAGTAACTTCTCGATAAACTACGAAGAAGATCTGCAACTATAGCTACATCCTGCTTGCGTAATGGTTGCTGTTTCTTGTTTCTATTAATAGCAGATCTAGTGATACAAAACTGCGTTTTTCATGTAAAACTTGTGCAAAAAATTCCATAAAGCGATATTGTCTATGCATTAGGGTGGTCCTTAAGTTAAAAATAAAAGTGTGAATCTACTGTTCTCCAAGGTTCCATTTGGTTCCATTCCATCCAGAAACATCACACAAAAAGTTGTATGAAAAATATTAATATTTAGGACTGCCACTTTACTACACCATCAAAGTTTTACCATAATATCGATATAGGCCTACAGTACGAACACTCGAACAGTAAGCAGAGTAGTTGTAATCGAAAATGAATACTTAAACCAGGAATAAATTCAACCACTTGTAATAGGTCCTGATTACAACACAATGACATTATTGCATACCTGATTACTAGTGATTACACTGATTAGTGATTTAAATTATTTATTAGAGTTGTTATTATTGCTGCTGAGGTAGGCCTACTTAGTAAATGTAAAGGGGGCCTTGATCGCTTGACGGCACGCTCCTTTAATTGTTGTTGCTGAGAACGAGTTGCTTTGGATGCAAAAAAGCAAATGAACCAGAAGCATAAGAACCAGAGGCAAAGGTGGTAGGAGCGGAAGAACCAGAAGCAGAACCAGCAGCAGAAGAACTAGAAGCAGAAGAACCAGAAGCAGAAAAATCAGAAGTAGAACCAGCAACAGAAGAAACAGTAGCGGAGGAACCACAAACAGAAGAAACAGAACCAGCAACAGCAGAGTGTATTAAAGTGGAGAGTGACACCAGCTTCCACTGTTCCACCGCACAGAGCTTTTACAGTTTAAAGCGACCAATACGAAGAAACATGGATTCAATGCTTAACATGCAAGTACTGGTTCCATGAAAGCTGCGCCCCTATTGAACCCGGCGACAAGCAATTTTTAATGTAATTACTGTCGTTAACAATCAATGTTTCGTACGTAAGATTACAAATGGCAGTTTTAATTCATTTTCTCGTTACAAATGTTAAATGTGAAACAAATAGTTCAGATAGCTCAATTACCATTAGCACTGCCTTCAAGTCAACTTGTCCAACCACTTGGGCTTGAGCAGCAGTAGGCTATATGCCACTTTTGCCCAAGGAGTAGGGGTAAAAGTGGCATTTTCACTTTGTGTTTTGGCGTATTTTGCTAAATCTTTTATAACATAATTATATATAGTCAATTTCAAGGTATTTCTGTTAGTTTTTTGAGTTTCCAACATGCCTATGAACAATTGTAGCATTATGTTACATGTATATATTTTTTTAAATATAGAATTTGTTCTACAAAGGGCCCTCTTGCGCTGGTCTCCCTATTATGTAAAGTGCTGTTGATTACAATTTTACCAATGAAGAATACAGCAGGTTCTAATGCCATAGAATGGTTCCCAAACCGTGACCCGCGGGCCAAAAGTGGCCCGCCAATCCTTTGAATGTGGCCCACGACAGTCACTCACAAATTTTGAAAAAAAATTAAATTACCTTGTTTTCTTGATTTTCGATTGAAGTTAAGTTAAGTTCTTTTTTTCTATTATTTTGTTTTAATCTTAGTTCACTTTTCGTCAAGCTCTATGCAACGTATTTACACTTCCGTTGAAAAAGACGTGAACATGTTTTCATTCTTGATTATTGACAGTTCTGAAAAGCAAATTTGCTGAGCTTCCTGTTCTGCCATCTGCCGACGATATGATAGCATTCTGGCGTATACTGCCAGCAAATGAATTCGAACATTTGCGGTCGTTTGCTCAACGTTACATATGCCGTTTTGGGAGCACGTACAGATGTGAACAATCATTTTCAGCGATGAAGCTTATAAAAAACAAAAATCGAGCGCGCCTCACTGACTCAAATGTTAATGTATTGATGATACTTGCCACTACGAACCTACAACCAGACATTGATAAACTAGCTTCTAATCTGCAGTCACATAAATCTCATTAAAACTGATTCATCTTCAATAAATACTTTTGAAAAATTAAAATAATAAATATTCAGAATTAAAATGAATGCATTGCTGGAACTTCTGCATTTAAAATTTAATTAACACAAATTTGAGATTTGATTTCAATTTCACCGATATTAACAATTTTGCATTTTGAAATTTAACAATGTTCAAACGATATCTTCAATTATTGCCTTAACATTGATCTGATATGAAAGTATCTGAATTACCCTTGCACCAAGCAGTATGCATCTTATTATACTTCCTCTGAAAAACGTGTGTTTTATCTTGCATTGTTGTAAATTGGCACTGACAAAATATGCCAAAAACATGTTCCATTCGATGTCAGATGTTACCAAATGCTGCGCATGGGGAAACTTACGACGCTTCCCCAGAGACCACTATTTGCTGGCGCTCCAGCGCACGCATTCGTCCACAATGAAAGCAACTGAGGACGGCTCCTCAGATCTCTGTGGCCCGCCATGATATTTTAAAAGTAAGACTTTGCCCTCCATCAAAAGAGCTTGGGAACCACTGCTATAGATAAAGCACATGTTAAATAGTTGATGCAAGAGGAAGGAAGAGCAGTTGGTCTATAGTCACAACTGGAACTCAACCTAGATTTTAGTTCAGAACACAAACTTTTTATATGGAAACTTTGTGCTTGTGTAATATATAATTGTATAATGTGTAATAGGGTGGTCCTTAGAAATAAAAGTGTGAATCTATTGTTCGCCAAGGTGCCATTCGGTTCCATTCCATCCAGAAACATCACACAAAAAGTTGTATGAAAAAATTTTAATATTTAGGACTGCCACAACACCATCAAAGTTTCACCCTTTATCAAATATAGGAGCACTCGAACAGTAGCCTAAGCATAATAGTTGTAATCAAAAATGAAAAGTGAACACTTAAATTTTTAAGTTGTGCTTAAGTAAAATCATCCAGCTTTTCTGTTGAAAACTAAACATAGGTCCAAAAATGCGAATCAAATACATTGACTCGAAATGACGAAAATTATTTGTAAAAGTCAAAATTTCAAAGCCGTTGTGGCAGTCCTAGATATTGTTCAATTCTGCTAATTTTTGGGCTACATTACTTCTAAACCAATTGGCACGGAATGCCGGGTTGGCGAAAGTAAACAAGTGACGTTGAAAATTTTCCATTAGAGATGCAACCACCCTAATGTGTAATATACTCTAAAGTATTATATATTACATAATATATATATATATATGACACTATGTGCTTAGTGTTTAGGCCTACTCTCGTGCATTGAAGATTTAAGTTAGACCTATTGTGTATGCCTGCTTGGATGGATTTGTGGTAATCGGTCTCAGGAACTCACGGGTCAAATAAGTAAGTAAGTAAGTATATTCTTTAATAAAACCAATTGCATATCCGCACTCTGGTGTACATACATCTTAACAGCAATCAACAGTTAATGTCAATACGAGTACAACATTCTAACAATAAACGTCTTTCGCTGTAAATTATCTGCAAGAGGTACACAATGCGGTCGCAGGGTATATTGTTGGGGCTGTTTTGGTGGAAGTAAACTATGCAGTACGTGGCCCTGTTTCATCAGGACCGCAGAGAAAAGACGGGTGTCAGCTTCAAGACAAAGTCACTCAAATTTTGGGTAGTCAGTTTAAAATACCACTACAATGCCACTAAAAATAAACAACCAACGAGAGCATAAACATTGTAGAAATTATTTTTTTAGTTGTGCTTAAGTAAAATCATCCAGCCTTTTCTTGAAATGACGAAAATTATTTGTAAAAATCTAAATTTCAAAGACGTTGTTGCAGTCCTAGATATTTTCGATCCTGATAATGTTTGGGCTACATTACTTTTAAACCAATTGGCACGGAATGCCGGGTTGGCGAAAGTAAACAAATGAAGTTGAAACTTTTCCACTAGAGATGCGACCACCCTACAGTAGAGGAGAATGTTCTGATTTGGAACAACCACCTAATAACCACGCAAACTATTAGTTATTATAAAATTGAACCAATAATAAACCATATTTTATAATAACCAAGTTCTCGCTGTATCGATCGATGAGTCATCGCGCGCGAAAGTTCCCAACAGTTTCGATCAGTCG